>OVAN01005560.1:0-23243 GCA_900406275.1 Anastatica hierochuntica | reverse complement strand
ACCAAACTCATATTGATGATCATGCCTATCAGTAGGTTCCACATTTTCTACTAGTTGATGATGATAGTTACTACTACTGCTACTAGCAAAATTACTCCAATGTCCTTCCCCATGTTGAAATCATATGAAATATTGTGGTGTAAATCCTCTATTTAACAAAAGCTTCCAAACATTTTCAACAAGAACGAACCATGTATTCTTGCACTTTCTACATGAACAGAACATCTTACCACTTTCGACAGTGATCGGTAGATTTGTGGCTTGACGCATAAAAATTTCAAGTCCTCCGAGAAACTCTTGAGTCATCAATCCCTCCCTATCTTTATGCATGTACATCCACCGTTGAATTTCATATAGATCACCAGACATTTTATATTTTTCTTTTGTGTTTGATGAGAAAAATAATGTTTGAGGTGTGATTTGTGGTGAAAGTGAAAGAGGTATTTATAGAAATTTCATAAATTTTAACATTGAATTTACTTTGAACATTTACAACGAATTAACAATGATTCCTTTTGCTACCAACAAACAACAATTTAACTTTCAATTAACGACTATAATTTTTGTTGTTAATTATTAGGTATACCTATAATTAATACACGTTTTAAACATATAAAAATATTAGTCTCTAATTCGTTGTAAATTACTTGTTAAATAAGTCGTTGTTAATTCGTTGTTATTTAACGACATATTAATGACGATTTTAACAAAAACTGTTATTTTGTCGTCTAATCGTCGTAAATTAACAACATTTTAACGATGACTGAAATCGTCGTTATATACCATCGATTTTACGACGAAATTCTTTTTCGTTGTAAATTCGTCGTTAACTCGTTGTTAATTAACAACGAAATTTTTTCGTCACAAAAATTCGTTGTTAATTGACTGTTTTCTTGTAGTGAACCTGCGAGAAAAATGCAGGTAGACGATGTTTCCTCATAAAATCATCGCAGATTTGCGATGAAAATACGAGAAATTATTTTGATCGCATATTTTGCGAATGAATTGCGATTGATCTCTTTTTCCAAGCAATTTCAACGCAAATTGGTCGGAAATTTGCGAGGAATATAGTTTCCCCGCAATTTGCGCGCTGATTTGCGACGCATTTGAGATAAATTATTTTTCTTGCAAATTTGCGAGGAAGCTATGTTTCCAAGCAGATTCCTCGCAAAATGCAAATTTGCGAGGATCTGTTTTCCTCGCAAATTTTTCTCGCAATTCGGTTGTTTTCTTGTAGTGTCATCTTGGATAACTAAGCCTTTTATAAGAGGTTAAGTTGACAAAATGAATTTCTAAAAATTAAATTATTAACAATTAAATATGTATATATTTTACTTTTTTAATAGAGAACATTTATTTTTCAAATAAACTCATTGTGATTGAATAAATCCATATGTAGACGTAATTAAATATTTAATAGTTTGTGACTTTTATTATAAGATATAACTTAATATTTAAATTTATTAGAATAGTATAAAACCTGCGTTTCAAATAAAAATTTTATTATTTTGATCATTTTATAAGATGTTTTTGAACCATTATCTATTTATTTCATTATTTATTTGTTCATTGTTACTTTTTGTCAGATCGAAAACATATTTACTTGTGCCGTGTTATCTTTGTAAAATATTACTTCTCGATTAATAATAAAAATCCTTGACATTAACTTATTGAAATTGAAAAAAAAATATAATTTCTTTTGTTCAATGTGCAATTTTTACTTAAACACAAAAGTTCACTTAGGAAATAGTGGTGTATTGCCAACGTAAGTTTGTCTCAAACTCATAACCTTTTAATTCACCAAACACCCAACTTCCGATTTTGTCTTCTTTAGGAAAACTAGTATTAAGCTTAAAAAGATGATTCTAATTATTTGGGCAATAAGAAATTATTGTTTCTTTTCATAGTCCCCTTTGTCTTCATCAGCGAATAGTAAAATATATTTCAGAAAGGTTTTGTTACTTTCATCATAATTCTTTATCTATAGTTGGAATATATATACCACATAAAGAAACATAATCTCAATTTTTGTTATCCTTTTATGATCATCAGAAATGAAAGGCTAAAAAAGTGGCAGTTTTCTCTTTCTCTTGAGCGTTTTTCCCAAATCTCGTTATCTTTCCTTTTTTACCGCCGCCGATCATGGCGACGGCTACCTACGGCATCATGGCAAAAAGAAACCAAAAATGAAATGTCCAAGTGAATCTGCTTCATCTTCAACAAATTCCTACGGCAAGTCGGCACTAATGAAATCTTAGCAGGGACAACTATCAACTGACCTAACTTTGATTGATACCTCGCCGATTGACTCCCGCAGTCCAACTTCTGTTAAGCATCTTGTGAAAATCACGACTCCATGTGATACAACAGCCGCTACGACCCAAATATCTTATTTACCCATGACACTTCTTGAGCCAGCTGACGTTACCTCAAACAAAACAACATCGCTAGGACTACCCATGCATGGACATCCTTCGATGGTATCTTCCAGGAAAATTACTTAGGGAGCTACAACATAATCAACCAAGTCAACTTAGTCAAATTCAAAAGACCTAAGATGGAGAATAAAAGAGAGGCATTTATTGTGGAATTACGGGAGCTTTGCATCGAGATTCCAAACTCCGTTATTAAGAAGAAGAAGTCACAGGAAAATTTTATAATGACCAACAATCAAGAGGAGATGTTTATACCATTGTTAATGGAATTTGGAGCAAAACAAGAAGAGACATCTCTCTTTCCAAAACGGGAGGAAACGCCTTCCTTTTTAGAGTCACATGTTCTATTGCTAGAAGTTGCATTCTGAGCCAAGGGTTATGGCAAGTTGATGGTCAAAAGATGTTTTATGGCTAAGTGGGTGCCGATATCAAGCCTTCAAAACAAGAAATCACTTCGGTTCATGTGTGGTTGGGTTTTGAAGGGGTACTTGCCACTACAATTCTTCAATTCAGATGTTTTGAATTTCGTGGATGGCCTAGATAAACATCCGATTTGTTGTCACCCCTCAAAAACCTCACAACATTTTGGTTGCAAAATTCTACGCTATGATAGATCCATAAAATCAATTACCCGAAGTGGTAAATGTTAAGTTCCAGTGTGGCGAGATAGGTCGAGTTAAGTGTAAAGCTCATGACTTCCATCAATATGTAGTCACCATAAGAAGGTTGGACACACAACGTTTCGTTTCTCTAAAGCTCTGGCAGCATGTTCTAACTGCAAGTCTGCAAAGCACTCATCTTCTCAATGACCGTGGTACAAGACTGAGAAAAAAACAGGGAAAGCTCAGCTCCAATAAGATCACAGTTTCCAATCGTGCCCACACTTCTTCGATATGTTGTAAGGCATAAGGAACTAGGAGTTGCCAGAAAAGTTTTCCAAAAAAAGATAAATCTATTGAACCAGCAGAAGAGACGAGTGTCTCCTATGAAGATACGAAGACCCATCTTGCTCATGATGCATATACGTCGACCGAAATAGAAGGAAACCAAATCAAGCACACAAAAGGTGTTGATGGGTTAATTAGGGTGAATCTTTCTTCTAAGGGATTCAAAACACCCTCAAAAGTGATGGCAAGTTTTTCCAGCTCTAATCTTAAAGTTCAAGAAGAAACTTCAGAGGATGATGATGAAAATGATGACACTGACAAATTCTGTTGAAACGCAAAGCTTTAATCGCACTTAGACTTTCAAAGTAACAAGAACACCAATCTTATTAATTTGAGAAAATAGCTCAAAACTCAAATCTCACAAAACTCTCAGAGTTAATCTCTCAAAAGCCACAAGTCATTACTCGACAAAAGCATCACCTTTTATATCTAACATATTTCCATAAACACTTAGGAATTCTAATAGATAACTCCTAAAGAAATCCTAATCCTAATTCACATAGAA
Organism: Anastatica hierochuntica; assembly: GCA_900406275.1. NCBI lineage: Eukaryota > Viridiplantae > Streptophyta > Magnoliopsida > Brassicales > Brassicaceae > Anastatica > Anastatica hierochuntica. The sequence continues at coordinate 19,356 of OVAN01005560.1, read as the reverse complement.
AAAACCATAACTCGGTTCGGTTTAGGCAAATATGATCTTCAAATTTAACTTCGGTTTGGTTTGACATGATTCAAGCTTAATTCATCATTTTCCCCCTTAAGCTTAAAATCATGTCCACTCAGATCTTGTACTCCGATAATCTCTCTCATCTCCTTGAACTTGATTCTACCAAGCGCCTTGGTTAGATTGTCCGCCTTTTGTTCGCTTCCAGGAACGTGTTCAACTTCAATTAGCTCCTTTTCTACACATTCACGTATGAAGTAAAATCGAGTGTGAATGTGCTTGCTCCTCCCATGAAACACGGGGTTTTTAGTAAGAGCAATGGCTGACTTATTGTCAATGCGAACCACAACTTTTCTTTTCGTTTCACCCGTGATTTCGCCAAGTAAATCACGCAGCCACACCGCCTGCCTGGCAGCTTCAGTTGCTGCCATAAACTCTGCTTCACACGAAGAGAGTGCTACCGTTTCCTGTTTCTGAGAACACCAGGTAATTGGGCTGGCACCAAGAAAGAAGATGTGTCCTGTAGTGCTTCTACCATCATCAGGATCAACATTGTGACTACTATCACTATAACCCACCAAAAAGTTCTCCTTGGAGTCCATCGCCGGTTTAACAACCAATTCGAAGGATGTTGTTCCCTTCAAGTATCTTAAGCATTGTTTTAAAGCTGCTCCATGTGATACTTTCGGTCTCTGCATGTACCTGCTCAGTACTCCGACACAAAAGGATAAATTTGGTCTTGTATGTAGAAGATATCGCAGACATCCAATGGTCTTTCTGTAGATAGTGGCGTCTATGTCCTCTTCGTCTTCGACCTTCGACCTTCGACAACTTCAAAGACGGGTCCATAGGAACATGGGTGAGATTACAGTCATTCATACCAGCATCTTCCAAAATTTTGGTTGCATATCGGCTTTGATTTAAAGTCATAGTTTTCCCGCTCCGGTTTACTTCAATACCAAGATAGTAATTTAACAATCCCAGGTCACTCATCTCGAACTTAGTTGACATTTCACTTTTGAATTCAGCAATGTTATTCACATCTTTTCCTATGACAAACAAGTCATCGACATAGACAACAACCAAAAGAAGACTACCTCTTACCGATTTTCTAAACACAGATGGCTCTTTCATGCACTTCACAAACTTTAAACCCTTTAGAATCTTGTTCAATTTCTCACTCCATGCTCTTGGAGCGTGCCTGAGTTCGTATAGCGCTTTCTTAAGTTTATAAACTTTTCCTTCCTGTCCTTTAACTTCAAAACCCTCTGGTTGTGAAACATAAACTTCCTCCTTAAGCTCTCCATGCAGGAATGCAGTCTTTACATCCAAGTGATGGATCTCCCAATTTCGAGATGCTGCAAAATTAATTAATAGACGTATTGTTTCCAATCTAGCAACAGAAGCAAATACCTCATCAAAGTCAATCCCATGTCTTTGTATATAGCCCTTTGCAATAAGTCTGGCCTTGTGTTTATTTATGCTTCTGTCTGAATTTCTTTTTAACTTAAACACACATTTGAGCCCAATTGCCTTTGCTCCTACTGGTAAATACAGTAGTTCCCAAGAGTTCAATTTCGTTATTGAATCAATCTCATCTTCACAGGCGGTAAGCCACTCATTCGAGCTCTTGGCTTCATTAAAACCGAACGGTTCACTATTTATACTCCCAAGCAACAATTCTCCTTCTTCCTCAGCAAACAAGATATAGTCATCAAGGTATTTTGGTTTAGCTACTTGCCGAGAAGACCTTCTCAGCTCAGGTTGCGACGTGCCCTCTGTGTTGCTTTCGCGCCAAGCAACTTCATCTTCTCCAACTCGATTACTTGCCCGTGAAGGTAAATCCTGCTCATCAATGGCAACAACATTTTCTCGAGAGTTTCTTCTAGGTTCTGCATCACGTAACACAGACTCGACTCCGCGAGTTGATGGCTCTATTTGTTCCATCTCTTCTGTCTCTGCGATCTGATCCGAGCTTCTCATCCCGTCAACTTCAGCTCGGATTCCGCTATTTCCATAAGTTCCAAAACTTATTGTGAAGATTTCACTACTTGTTACTGGAGAAACTTCAGAGTTCCAGTTCCAGCCCTTTGTCTCATCGAATACTACATCTCGGCTCAAGACGATTTTCCGGTTTTGTGGGTCTAAAAGCCGATATGCCTTGGAGCCGGGTTCGGTTCCAAGATGAACCAGTTTGTGGGTTCTATCGTCGAGCTTCTTCAGGTTGAACATATCTGTTTTCGTGTATCCTAAACAGCCAAAGGTCCTAAGATGACCTATGTTCGGTCTTCTTGACCAAAACATCTCGTATGGTGTAATAGACTTCACGGCTCGGCTCGCAACCCGGTTCAAGACATAAGTAAAATGTCTAATAGCCTCTCCCCACAGATAGTTCGGAACTCCCATATGCTTCATAATACTTCTAGTCATCTCTAACAGCGTTCGTTTTCTTCTTTAAACCACATCATTCTGTTGAGGCGTATATGGAGCTGTTAGATGCCTTTTAATTCCAGACTTGTCACAAAAAATCTGAAATTCTGTAAACACAAACTCTCCACCTCTATCTGTTCTGAATGTCTTTATGTGCTTTCCGCAGTCATTCTCAACCAAATTTTTGAAACGCTTGAACCCATCAAATGCGTCTCCTTTGTGTTTAAGAAGCAAAGTCCACATATAACGTGAGTGATCATCTATAAGCACAAACAGAAATCTATTTCCAGCTGCTGTACTTGGTGTTATGGGGCCACACAAGTCACCGTGTACAACTTCCAGAATCTCTTGTGCTCGGTACATGGTAGCTTTTGGGAATGATCGTCTTGTCTGTTTAGCACGTAGACAGGATTCGCAAACTTTATCTTCACTCTTGATGTTTGGGACTCCAATGACCAGCTCTCTTTTGGCCATAGATCGAATTGTCTCCATGCTAATATATCCTAACTTCGCATGCCAAAGACTGGACTCATTTGCCGCGATGGTCGCCAAACATAAGTTCTCTCTGCGGCCCATACTAACTTTATAAAGACGATTTTTCGATCTTGTCGTTCTAGCAATTAGTTTCCCATCCTTATCATGCATTGTTAAGTAGTTTGATTTCATCTGAACATCACAACCAACTTCAGTGGCTTGACCAAGACCTATGATGTTACTCTTCAAATCTGGTATATAATAGACATCTGTTACCATTCTTGTAACTCCATTCTAATCAAATTCATCGAACTTATTTTTTCAAAAAAAGTGAGACACAGAAATTCAAGGCTTAAGGAATGGGAGAGGATTGTAGATCTTGTAAACCTCTAGCATGTTTTGAATACAGAACTTTTTGGTTGAAATGTAAGGGGTAGAAATGATCGAATTAAATTTCGCGAATTCAAAAAGTGGATGAGACATCACAAGTCGTTTTTTGGAGGTTTAATTAAGACACATGTTCATCTTTCGAAGGCACATATGATTTTTCACAATCTTCTTCATTGATGAAATTTTGAAAACAATTACGGTTTTTCATATTTGGGAAAGATTTGACTTGTTTGGCATTAATAACTTAAGTGACTACAGTGTCGTGCTTAAGTTCATAAAGGCTTGAGAGGAATTAAAAAAATCATTTTTTTAATTTGCTAGATAAAATTTGATTTTAAGATTAAAATATTTTAAAAATTTTACTCTAAAAAGAGAATAAGAGTGTCACAAGAACAAAATAGCGATAACGATAATAGAAAAATAGGCAATATCGATGAAAATAAAGAACTAGCATGATGATCCAAAAAGAAAAAAATATGATACTTTTGGGACAAAAAATCAAGAAACTAAATTAACTAAAAATTTTCAATATTTTTCATGAAACTCAACAGAATTTTTATTACAAATTCATTAAAACAGTAGATTATTTAGAAATAAGAATTTGATTTCATTTTCAATTTAAGGTTTCCCTTTTGTTTAAGATTTTTTTTTTTAAAGTCTTTTTAAAATATTTTCCATCTTCTTAATGAATGAGTGGATTTCTTTTTGCAATTAAATCTTGAAGCTTCTTTTTGATGTTCTTGAATTTTAATGTCATAAATACTATTGATTCTTGTTTTGTTTCCGAGATGATGATTTGAATATTTCATGGATTAGAGTTTTATTTAAGTACTTATCCTTTTAGAATATAAAAATATAAGAACTTATAAAAAGACATGCAAACAATATTAAAAGGGCTCAAACCTAGATACACTAATTTAGAAATTAAATCCACTAACCACTGAATTACAATAGACTAATTGAGAATATTGGCCTTAGAAATTATATATTCACTTTGGTGCTTGAGGTGAATGTCTTTTCCGATACATAGAAAGCACGGCTTTTGGTGACTATGATCCTTAAATCTCTCCAAATGATCACATCATCAGTGAGCATTATTTTTGTAAATCAAGATGTTGTAATTTCAATAATCTATGCTTCTACGGTATGTAAAAAATTCAAAAACCTAAATATACCTAAAATCCTCAAAATCCAAAAATAAAAATAAGATACAACATATAAATTTGAATAATATATGACAATGTACCTAAAATTAACATGAAAATCAAGCGGTCTGGGTATTTGGCTGAATAGTCGATAGGTATTTCGAGTACTTGCGGTTTTTAGTATTATTGGCTATTTTCATATGCATTTATGTATTTTTGGTATTTTTGGACATTCCATATATTTTGAATATTTTTCTTGGTATTTTCGAATATTTTGGATACTGAATATAAAACTCATTAATATACTTAAGTATATAAATGAAATTTAAATATTTTTGGAAAGCTGAAAATTTTCGGTTCTGATCGGATTTGGTTAATGTTCTTTGAGTATTAAAATTTAAAATTTATTCGGATATTTTACCGGTTTCAATTTGGGTTTTGATACCATATTTTCGGGTCGAGTTTGGTATTCAGATCAAGATATTTTGTTCACCTTTACTGATAGTATTGTTAGAATTATTGTAAATTATTTTTATGCAATATTAAAACAATTAAAATGGGATGAGCAAAATTTTTTGAAAAAAATATAGAAGTGTAGAATAAAAAATACCAACTCAATCTCTAATTCATCATTTTTCCACAATCTTAGATTAGCTTTTGAATTAGTAATTTTGTAAAAGACTTAGCTCAAAATAGTAAATACATTATCAATCATAACTCAATTTAACTGAAGCTCAAATTATAGAAATTTTATTTAATTCATTCATTATTGGTAACAAATTTTAAGTGATCAATGAATTAAAGCCTTAACTTAAACTACATCAATAATAGCTAATCAATACTAATTAATAACATTTTGAGTTTAGTCGGATTAGTGAAGTACATTGAAATAATTTATCTAAGTTTTGGAACCAACTTAATTAGGTTATGCATTTTGGATAAGGTCATTTTTATTTTATAATGTAAGACTGCATCTTGCTTATGATTGAGGAACAAGCAATTGCTAATGTTACAGCTCACTCTCCCACTAAACTCATTTTAATCATAACTCAACAATTCACCGGCTTTATATATTTGGGGTATTATGAAAAATTATCAGTAATCTGTGTCATCTTTATTAAGAAGCTCTTTATTTTCTTTTTTATACTCAGCCACCTTTCTGCATAAAAAGTTAATGAAAGCGAAGATGTTTCATGCATTAGTTTTGAAATATAAAAAGGTTTTAAAATCCAAGAGTTATTTACTTTTTTCCTGATAAATGAAGAGTTATTTACTTTCTTTTTCTATTTCATAAATTTAATTTGTTTTAAACTGAAGGTGGATAAGTTAGCAGGATATGTGATGGAGGTGGATTCCACCCTACTAAATCCGGTTTGAGTGAACCAAGACAGCAAACCGAGAACGGAAGATGGGCTGTGGAGGCCCATTATAAAGTAGAAGGGAGAGCAAGACGAGTGTGGGCCGCGAATGAAGAAAGGGCCCACACCTCCGGGTCAACGGCCAAGTCAACATGATCGGAAGGCATTAATCCACGCATTTATGACAGTAGATTCTCTTGAGCCACGTCGGAGGACGGTTACAAAGCTCGTCAACACCTATTAAAGAGAGAGGAAGTCAGAGAAGAAGGAGGAGGGGAATCTAGAGATTGAATCACATTAGCCGAGTAATACTCTGAGTGGAATCATCCCGTTGTCAAACATTAGCATCGCAAATTTTGCACCTCGGCTCAGAGATGGATCTTTGGGATCCATCAATTGGCGCTACATGGAGGGTGGAAAATTCCGCTTCGCTACATCTGACTTCCACAGCCGAACCTCAGGTAAATCCCCACTGATCTCGTTCTGCGTTTTACATGGTTGCTCTCTCTTTGGTGGTCTCAGGAATGTCCGGGGGCAACGGAAAAAACAACAGTGACAGCTCCACCACCACCGTCGCAACCGCTAAAAGCCGCCACAACTCACATCTCCCCCTTTTGTTCAGAAGATTATGTCTGCCCTTACTACTATCAAAGGTATTGCTAGGCGATTGGCTAACATTGTTTGCAAGAAGGCTGATATTGACATGAACAAAAGGCTAACAGAAGAATTACAAGGACGGAAATTACTCCCGAATAAATCACCACCGCGCTGGATATAAAGTTGGGCGATGATCTTAAACGTCGTAGTAAGGTCGGAAACCACCATTGGTCAAGGACAACGCGAATAGCGCTATGCCTCGAGACTCGGAGGTGCGAACGGTCAAACACCAGGGCAGGGAGAATCAGATCTAGTGGGGGCGCACGCGCGAGCACGTACCGAGCCCCCGACGTTGAGACAAAACCTTGACCAGACCACACCCGAGCTCCGAACACTGCAATCACGGGTTCACAAGGCAACCAGCTCGGCGGATTGAGGTCGGCAGAGCGATGAAGGAGGCACGAGAAACCTCGTTCACGCGCCGCACCATAAGACGCCAAACATCAAGCGCATGATCGCCATGAACGTAGAAAGAACATATCCCCGAGCTCGCATGACACCGCCCAACGTCAAAACTAGATATGTCGACTCCTTGGATGTGGATCTCCAGTGGAATAGGACGAGCTCCAGGTGGGGAGTTAAAAAGGCCGTGAGAATTGGCCCTGGTCCGCTCTCCAAGATCTTATGCATCTGCGAAGGAAGCAGAAATCGTAACAATTCTAATCTTATTATCACCTTGCCTTAAAGTATATTTCATTTTAAAGACGATTACCTCCAACGCTGGACCACCGTGACCTCCAATCAAATGGAGCTCGCCGACGGTAAAAAAGAAGGCACACGCAGGAAACACATGTTGCAGTCATAAAATCAACCTCTGAGAAGAGGGGACATGGTTCCTTGGAACCAACGTAACATCCAGGTCCTCCTCCGAGGCACGTGCGCAGCCCGGGAATGGTCGCGGCTGTGACATTCTAAAAACTATATAGTTCTAAAAACTATGTAAATGTTGTGGTTGCGCAGAACCACCCAAAAGTTCTTGAGTCTCATCTCCCAAACTCTACACGTTGGCACCCTGCCCAGGCGGTCCGACTTAAGTTGTGCATTTCTCATAAGTGCCTTGGTGAAATGATACCCCGATCGTGGAATGGCAACCTTAATATGGTTTCATCCCGATCTAGTATGAGCTTAAGCATACTAAAGTAGTCAAGCCGTGCCCGCAAAAAACGACTTTGAAATCTAAAAGTGCGGCACAGGGTAAGCCAGCACCGAGCTGCACCTAGACGCCTCAACAACTGACCGGGTAAGCCGGGATCCTTCTCCGCGCCTATGACCACCCCTCTATAGAAGGGTGGAATGTTAGTCAAAAGAACTAGCCGAGGTAGAGTCACCTAAGGGCCCTCAAAGGGCCCACGTGCACCTTTAAACGAGAGTAACGTAGGGAAAGTAAAAAGGAATCTCCCTCGATGAACTCTAGACCGGAAAACCATAATTCGAGATCATTCAAGATCAATGGGGTTCCTCTGAAACATGTTAGTTCCAGTAAGCATGTTGCTTAGTGTTACCAACCATGTGGAGAGGACAAACAGGGTGTGTAAAAACTGCGGAGTCAAGTTACAAGTAACGCAAGGACAAAAAGAAAAAGGAAAAAGGTACCGTGCATACGATGAAAGCAATTAAAAAGAACAAATTAAAAACCCCAAAGAGCATACGAGTCGTAGACTGGGACCCTGTCAGGTATACAAAGACAGGAAACAAAAAAAACTAAATGGACTGGGCAGGATCCTTCAAGAGCTCAGAGGCAGCTCCAGGAAGGATAGTACGGAGGTTCGATCCGAACTGGTCCAGAGCTAGGGTACAAGGCTTCTGGTTCAACGGGAGGGTTATCTCCCGCTATAGCTTGTTCTCCTGACGTTGCCCCGGAGGCCTCTGGATTGGTAGCAGCGACCTCCTGTGTTGAAACTTCCTCCGGGTTAGCAAAGGTAGAAGCCGCGAGAGCACCCAGGTCGCCAGAGTCGTCAGATAAAAGGGACACACGAAGGTCCTGCTCGAAGTCGAGCTTCACAACGTCTATAGTCTCCAGCTCGGCACGGAAGTCCGCGAGGGCAACCTCCCACTTCTGCTTGTCGGCATCAAGGTCGGGGATACCTCTCTCAGCCAATTCCCTTAGAAGGTCGATACGACTCTAGGCTAAGGACTGGAGGATCGCGTTCTCTTGAACGAGCTCAAGGTCCTTGATAGCTTTTTCAACCTTCTCAAACCTGGGTTTGTACTAAGCCACCGCTTCCTCTCGTGCCTCTCTCGCTGCCTTCTTCACTGTTTGATCACCCTGGAGCCTTAGCCTCTCCACCTCCTCGGCATGTGCAGCCCGGACAGACTCAAGTTTCCACCCAAGGTCATTTTTCGTCCTTGATGTCCTCTCGAGCTCAGTTTCTCTCTTTCTAGCTTCTTCCCGCGTAGCCTCCAACAATTTGCATAGCTCGGCAGCCGCATCTTTCTCTTTTCTTAATTCCTCCCTAGCGCAGACCAACTTAGAACGGAGCAGGGAGTCATTTATCTCAAGCTCGTTGGCCTTTTTCAAAAAGGCATTAGCAGAGAATTCAGCTTCAACGGCACGTTTGATGGCACCAGCAATCGTCTCCCTTTCAATCCTCAACTCATGGAAATGCTTGAAACTTGAAAGCACCTTTCTTTACCGTTTCAAGCTTCTCTTCACAATCCAGCCTCAGACTATTGACGAAGCCCATGTGCTGAGAACTCAAGAAGACGAAAACGTCAAACAGAAGTACTTCAAAAGAAAACACAAGTGTGGGTGGTTACCTCGATATTGCTACGACAAATCTCTTGGAAGGTCGGGGATTTGCCGAGAAGCTTCTGGTCAGTGATCTTGTCCCCGGACAGACGGAAATAGCGATGCAGCGCCTCGCATGCCTTGGCATCCCCGGTTAGGGGGACATCTCCGGGGAACCCGAACTCGAATCCATATTCTCCAGTACGGCCCTACTCCTCGGCAGGACCTTTTCCCTTAAGAAGGGCAAGCTCGGGCAATCGCGTCGTGCCATCACCAGAAGTTGACCTGGCCCCATCGACCCTCCTCTCTTCCGACCTCATGTGGTCCGAGCCGTCTTTGTGAGACGACCTCTTCTCTTCCGACCTCCTGTGGTCCAGGCCGTCCATGCGAGACGACCTCCTCTCCTCCAGCCTATGTTGATTTGGGGCCTTTGCCCCCTCCGATCTGCGGCTAGAAATCCCACAATCTTCCGTCCTGGATCTTTTTGTAGGGATAAAGAAAGAAGAGGAAGGGGCTCTCCTCTTGGAGCTTGAATCACCAGACTATCTTCCAATGACAGTGGGTGACTCGTGCTCCTCGTCAGCAAAGGAAGACGTTCTTCCATCCCTTCTCTTTTCAGCAGTAGCCTTGACTTTGGTCAAAGCGACCTCCTTCGTAGAAATATGAGACGTGCAGTCCGGAGGAGGAGGAGGGGGCATCAGTACAAGGGACGGCGTGGGAGCATGGAGACCTGGGAATAGGACGGGACTCCCTTGGGGAATTCCTTGAGACGCGGCAGCTGCGGTGGAGTTGCCCTTCTCCACCATGAGGACTCTCTCTCTCGGCTGGGCTGCCGCCCTTGGAGAACCTTCAGCTTTATCTCTTCTGTCCTGTTTGTGGGCCGCGTCGGCAGCTCTCTGGTCCAAATTTGGGAGATGGACAGTGGGAGGCACCATCGAAGGAGAAGACTGGATGCGTAGCGGGATAGAAGGCTTGGGAGGAGAAAGGGGATGACCAGATTCCTTGGCAGCAAGGGTGGCAACTGCGGCAGCAATACGGGTGGCGTTAAAACTTACCCAGCGACGTTTCTCGATAGCTCGGATTGCAGCGAGGTCGTCACTCAAGGTCGGGAAGTCTTTAGCTTTCTTTGCAGCCGGACGAGCTGAAACAAAAAAAAAGGGCATTAATGACACAGGAAAATGCCACCAAGAAGAGGACGACCTAAGCAGGTCGACTACCTGCGTCAAAGTTCCAGTCCCTGCGGACTGATCTGGAGAAGATTGCGGGAAGTGAATTTGAGTTGGTGTGCACGTAGAAGTAGGCCCTTTCCCAGGAATCAATTTTACTATCTAGGAGAGTGACGAGTTGGGGATTCCTAGAAACGTAGTAGACCCCGGGCTTCTTATTGATGCCCTTGAAAGACGTTAATCGTCCAAGAAACTGGACCCCCAACTTAAGATCGATCTCTACCGCAAGCACGAAGAGACCAACTATAGTCCGAATTCCACCCACCGTAAGTTGAGAAAGGGTAATTTGATGGTGGTAGCAATAGGCCATCAGGAGGTGAGGAAGGGGAAACCACAAGCGGAAGCTTCGGATAAACGACTCGTAGATGCAGAAATAACCAAGGGGCGGAGTCCAGGGTCTGTCCTGAGGAGAAGGAAGGAGGAATACAACATTATCAGGGATGTCGAATTCCTCCCTCATAGTCTAGAGGGACCCAGCAGTGCTCGAAGTCGGAGCGGCAGCCGGGGCATTTTCTGGCGGAACGATAACTACAGGAATCGCCGGAACAATGGCGAGATGGTCATCTTCCAGAAGGTCATCCTCGTCGACGGTAATGGCGAGGTCTCCTTCCTCTCCACCCATGTCAGGATCTACGCGGTAGAGAGGGAGATCAACGGGTTCATCGAGCAACAAAGGCCTCTCACCGGAGGACCCAGCAACATCGACGGGGCGAGCAGCCGAAAGTGAAGAAGGAGCCAAGGGTTTTCTTCGGCGCGTGACTAAAGATTCAGGATCCATGATCGAAAGTTGCGAAATATAGGTTTACGTCGAGAAGGAGCGGCAAAATCGCGAGAAGAATTTACAAAGGAAATAACAAGAACAAGTAAAAACAAAAAGGATGAGAGAGTTAGAGAAAGAGAAAACCTTTTGATGAAGACAGCCGAGATGTTAGAAAGAAGAGGGAGGCGTAAAGTCCTAAGTTTTAAATAACGCGAGTATCAAGGCTAACGTGGAGAGTGGAATTAATGGTGGGACCCGTGCCATGTCAAATCAAATCTTTTCAAAGTTGAAAAACGAAAAATTGGCCAGATCAATTCAGAGTCCAATCTAGCCTTTCTGTAAACAAACCAATAAAATCATCAAATCTTAAACCGGATTCAGTTCTTCAAAATTCGTTAAGAATCTCTTCAGGGAAAAGCTGCTTAAATAGTCCCACTCGTAGGACTCCTAACCAGCTTTCCTCGTCGAGCTTCAAGGGGGGGGGGGGCTCTTGATGGAGGTGGATTCCACACTACTAAATCTGGTTTGAGTGAACCAAGACAGCAAACTGGGAACGAAAGATGGGTTGTGGAGGCCCATAATAAAGTAGAAGGGAGAGCAAGACGAGTGTGGGCCGCGAAGGAAGAAAGGGCTCACACCTCCGGGTCAACGGCCAAGTCAACATGATCGGAAGGCATTGAGCCACGTGGAGGACGGTTACAAAGCTCATCAACACCTATTAAAGAGAGAGGAAGTCAGAGAAGAAGGAGGAGGGGAATATGGAGATTGAATCACATTAGCCGAGTAATACTCTGAGTAGAATCATCATGTTGTCAAACATTAGCATCGCAAATTTTGCACCTCGGTCTGGAGATGGATCTCTGGGATCCATCAATATGCTAAGTTGAATTTGCATGACATTAATTAGCCATGTAATATTTGTTTTAATTACATGAATTTCTCAAAACCACTTTAGAAAATGCTTTTTATATAAAACTAGGTGATATGCTCGTGTAATACGCGAGTCAAAGTATCTAAACTATTATATATGATCAATTTGTATATTCGAAATTTTTGTTGGTAAGCTAAACAAATTATTTTCATAATTAATATTTTAAGAAAAAGAGCAAATTTAGTTATACTTTCTTGAAAACTGTCACTTATTTTGGATTGGAATTTAAGTATGAAGATCATTGTGAACATATATTGAATCAAAGTTTTTTTGAATAATATTTAAATTTATCTTTACCAATGCAATACTTATATATAAGTGAAGTATATTTGAACATTGTCTTCAGCTATTTTAGTCTGACTCAAATTTTAAATCATCAAAATAATAAACCAAAACTCAAAAGTTTAATTTTTAAAATTTATTTGTAATTTTTGTGGTATTTAAAAAGAAAATTTAAATTAGTGTATTTTAGAAGAAAAAAAACTCATGGTATTTTTTACTAACATATCTTATTGCATAAATAATAATTTAAATAAAGTATTAATACAAAACCAATCAATATTTTCTAAATTGTCATGTCATAATTTTATTGTTGAAAGTGATTTTTGTGACATGTGTCAAACTAACTTCATAATTAATGTATGGGGGACGTTATCTAAAATAGAGTGTTATAACGAATGCCAGAGAGTTTTCATCGTACAATTAGAAGAAGTTAGGGTTAATTAAACAGAGATATATCCAACAAAGATATTATGGATTAAATAGGAAAACCCTCCAATTTTTTTGTATTCCCATGATGTACCGAAAATGGGAAAATGGATATATAGTTCAAGACATATAGAAAAAAGAAATAAATATACAAATACGAGTTGTAGATTTCTGGGCATTATAAAATGCTTTGACGCTTTTTAGTTGGCATTTGTGTTACTGTTTTGGATTTTCTGTAGCAACACATTGAAATATTGGTCTCTAACCAACAATTTTCAAACTTTTTTATTAATATGAGAACCTATTGAAGAGTAAAAAGGCTTAAAATAATTGATCATGAGAAATTTTAATTAACAATGGACGGAAAGATTTTGTTTTAACTAATGAAAAAGTGTAGGAAAAAAAGAAATTAAGTGTTTGATTGGTTGGAGTTGTGTGTAGAATAGAGAAATAGAATTTATAGTCTAAAAGATTAATATAGTAATCGTTGGACATAAATTAATTTTCTAGTTCAGGAAGAAAATCCTGACTCCAAACTATGCAACTGTTTTGGATTAATGTTCTGACTAGGCCTGGACGTTCAGTTATCCATTCAGTTTCGGTTCGGTTCTTTCGGTTCTCGGTTTTTTCGGTTTCTAAAAATTGGAACCATTCGGTTCCTAAAATATTTTGGTTTGGTTCCGGTCCGGTTCCGTTTGAATTAAGTAACCATTCGGCTATTAATGTTCGGATATTTTCGGGTGTTTTCATATATTTTCGGGTATTTTCTGATATTTTTGGGTATATTTTCGGGTATTTCGGATATTTACGGGTATTTTTAGATATTTTCGGTTATTTCGATTACCCGTTCGGTTCCGGTTCGGTTCCGGTTTTTTCGGTTCTCAAATATTGGAACCATTCGGTTATTTTTCAACTACAGCCCGGTTCCGATTCGGTTATTTTTCGGTTCCTTCGGTTCGGTTATTGCCCACTGCTGCAATGGTTCCAATTTTTGTGTTTTGTGAATTTAGATATATCTCTCCATTTTTATAATTAACGACTCTATATATATTTAGCTTGCTTTAATTTTATTATCAACGTCTTGGAGAGTACATTTGAGCATGAACATTCCAAGACAAACTTTTCTCCTTTGAAGTTTAAATGGGTACTTCTGAAAATACTTCAAAAGAAAGGGTTATTTGGGTAACACTATTGCTATATAAACCTGTCTATAAACTAACTTTCTTATGACCATTTCCTTTCCCACCAACAAAAAGAATCAAAACATAACAACAAAAAGTATGAAGACAGTAAAGTGTTCGCCTCTTTTAGCTATGCTACTTGGTTTCATCATCGTAGCCGCCGCCATCTCCACCATCTCCGTCGAAGGCCGTAAACATCACGTTAAAAAGATCAAACCCAAACACCGTCGTCATTCCAAAAGTAACCCGACCGTCTCTCCAGCACCAGCGCCTTACCCCTCCACTCACGAAGGCGTTTTCGACATTCTCTCTTTCGGGGCCAAGGGTGATGGAGTCTCCGACGACTCAAAGGTAACACACAAACTTAATAATTCATTTATTCTCAACATCAATGTTCCAAACCAAAAGAAATATTTTGCGGAGGCTTTGATCATTTGTTTGGTTATGAGAATGTTTTATTGAAGTGTACGTAAGATAATCAAGACGTGTGCAGGCATTGATCGGAGCTTGGAAGGCGGCTTGCGACGTGGCCGGAGGGAAAGTGGAGATTCCGGCTGGGAAAGAGTTTATGGTGAAGCCAGTGACACTGAAAGGGCCGTGCAAGGAAGAGACGGTGATTCAGATAGAAGGAACATTAATGGCTCCAGAGAAGATAGGGTCATGGCCTAAGTCAAGCTTGTTTCAATGGCTTAACTTCAAATGGGTCAGCCACGTCATTATCCAAGGCTCAGGGACTCTTGATGGTCGTGGCTCTAACTGGTGGAACTTAGACACTAGTTATCAGACCCAGGTACACAAATTTTTGTTTATTCTTTTTCATATTATCAAAAGACTCACAGAAGTAATAATGGACCTATATATAAGTGTTCTTGCAAATAATCTTTCATTTTGAGCTAGCATTTTTCGGATATGAGTCAGGTTCACATTTTCTACATTTTTCCGTTTAAAGCCAATGAGATACAAAATTGTATATGCACTTATGGCTATCCCCAAAACTCTATGCTTCAAATGTTTAGACCTGAACTGATGGGATGTATCAGAAGTGTCATATGGGAATTTTGAAGCCGGATTGAATGCGAAAAATATTCTATTTAACAAGGACTTAGTGTCATATTGAATTTTATTAGAGCTAATTAAAACTGTTTTCAGGCTAAAAACTAAAATAAAGTTCAAGTATACAAGTACTCGTATCAATCAAATTAATAAAGTACACAAAACTCCTTAGGAGATTCTATATTTTCTTTTTTACTTTTAAATATAGCTTTTCCTATGTCATTTTCATTAAAATTATTAAGTTAATGTAACAGGAAAAACAATATTATATGATAAGCTAATTTAATAATTTCTTAAACTTCTATACTGATACCTTTTTAATTGTTGTTGCTTTTATCTTTTTCTCTTTTCAGAGCAGAAATAACTATATCCCACCAATGAAACCAACGGTGAGTCTATATATGTTTTTATTTGATATATAGTGTTATCATAATCTATATTTTGTGATATGTTTTTTATATGTAACATATCGGTAATGCGTATTGAGGATGGCTTATTTTATACGTATATATAGGCACTTAGGTTTTATGCAAGTGATAACGTGACTGTTCGTGACATAAGCATCGTGAACAGCCCACTGTGTCACCTGAAGTTTGATGATTCCGAAGGAGTCAAAGTGAACAACATAACGATCTCTTCGCCGGAGAATAGTCCTAACACTGACGGCATCCACCTCCAGAACACACGTGACGTCGAGATTCAACACTCTAACATCGCTTGTGGTAATTAATATTCTTTTCAAAATTTCATTTATTTCTTAATCATATACACTACATAATACCATTGAAAATGAAGTTCTCATAGGATCACTCTAGACCTAATGAAATATTAGCCAATTCAAACTAAAAATCGTCGTGTGTTTTCGTCCAAATTATAGCTACTTATTTGGTATATATATATATTGATAAATTATATTAATAATCTGCAGAATCATGAACACTTTAGTCGACCTTTTACCAATATAAGATTTATTTTAGAGTATTATGTTACTTTATCATCTTGAAACCGAAATATATGAGGAAATTATATAATAAAGTTATCAAAAAACATAGTGGCTGCCACGTTGTAGACGACAAAGTGAACAAATATAATTACAACAAGTAATGAAAAGCTTTTTTTGAAAAAATATTCTAAATTAAAGACATAAACAGAGGAAAAGACATCATTGGTTTAAGAACAGCAACAGTAGTTAACGGTATAACTGTCACTCAAACTAACTTTTTATGCAAACAAGCAAGCATGCAGAAAGAAAAAGCTATCTCTTCTTTTTTGAAAATAAGAAAAAGCTACCTTTTCCCTAATTTATTACTAATATTTATATAAAAATTTAGAGGGATATGTGGACCAAAGATTCTAAATGTTTAAAAACTTATGTAGAAATTTAAGAGAGATTATATGGACCAGGGATTTTAAAATCTAAATTACACAAAATTTATTATGTTACTAATCATTATATAATGGTTATGTGTTGTTCATCTATTTAGAGAGAATATAATACTAAAATTTAAATCTTATATTTTTTGCCAATCATTTGTTTTCATGCTGCAGGAGATGACTGTGTATCCATTCAAACCGGCTCCTCCAATGTACATATTCACCACATCAATTGTGGCCCTGGCCATGGTATTAGGTATGTCAACAAAATATAATATATAAGTTTATTTTCACTATTTAATTGTTTTAGTTTTTACCGATTTTTTTTTTTGGTATTTATTTTGGTTTATGATCCTATAGCATAGGTGGTCTAGGGAAAGATAAGAGTGTGGCTTGTGTTTCTGATATCATTGTTGAGGATATCTCAATACAGAACACTCTTGCTGGTGTTCGAATCAAGACTTGGCAGGTACATATATACTTTATATTCAATATATTATTGAATTGCTTGTGAAAAAGATTGCTGATTTAAAATGCTAGTAGATGTTACTTTGAAAGTTTAAAATGCGGTATTTTATAAAAGAAGTAAAACTAAACCGGTTTCTCTGTTTTCAGTTTGAGTTTTGTCATATTTTTAGTTTGATTAGTTCCATTTTAATGGAATTACGTTCAAGTTTTGGGGTGAATATGTATTCTCAGGGAGGACTAGGGGTCGTCAAGAACCTATCATTTTCGAACATACAAGTAACGGAAGTGAAGGTGCCAATAGTAATAGACCAATATTACTGCGACAAGTCCAAGTGTAAGAATCAGACAAGTGCAGTGTCGATTTCCGACATTAAATACAACAACATCGTTGGTAGTTTCACGGTGCAACCAGTGCGTATTGCATGCAGCAACAACGTGCCATGCATGGACGTAGATCTTATGGATATAAAGCTAAGACCTTCCGGAGGAGTAAGAGGGTTACAAACTCCTCAACAACAACAAGCTTTGTGTTGGAATTCTTACGGCAAAACACAAGGACCTTTGGTTCCTTCAAGCATTGGTTATTGCTTGAAGAAGAGTAATATTGGTGATTACTATCCGAAGAGATTTATAGCTCGGTCCAATGAAAAACTTTGCCCTTCTTAATATCTAGCTAGCCTTAATTTAGTATATACAAAAAGATTTTATCTTTGTTGGTTACATATCTTTTCGTGCTAGAGATAAGAAGACACTATGTGTTTTATATATTTGCTTTTTAGTTTTTGTTTATTTCGGGACATTATGATTTTATATTTTTGCTTCCCTTCTGCAACTTTTTGTGGATGTGAGAAGGTGATAGCTCTTGTATCAGCTTTTTTTTTCTATATATAATTTTATGATGTATGATTCCAATTTCAGAGGTTTGCTATGTATATTATTCTACAAATTTTTTATAATATATATTTAATACTATTGATTGTGTTCGGGATGGATTTTTAATAGAGATAATTGAAATTTTTATGGGGAATTAGGTGGTATGACTAGAAAAAAACATATATGTTGCTTAATAACCATAAAAAAAACAAGTGTGTATAATGTGCATAAATGTCATTATACTCACTTGCTTTATTTTTTATTTTTCATAACAACACATGCCACATAGTCTATCTGTAGCAAATAGGCATTAAATAGTCTGACTATTTCTTGCAAATTATAATAATTTTTATTTTCATTTAGCTTTTTTTAATTAAATAGCCCTCCCAAAAGCTTTATTTTGTGATATTTTTTTTTTGCATATCACATTACTCTTTTTTTCTTTTTCATTGGAAATTGTTTCTTATTATATACCTCTCCCTAAAACTTTTTTCTATCTAGTATAGCTGAAATTAACGTGACGACTCTCAATTACTTAATTCTTCATTCTCTAAATTATTCATTACACTATAAATATATTCTTACATTATACTTAGATAATTCCATTATAAGATTAATTTTCATATTCGCTTTCATTTATATGTTCATTATCTATTATGTATATTAAAAAAAATTTCCTTGATATTTGCCTATATACCAGTTATGTATGGATAAATGTCTTTTTTTCTTTATGTTTTAAATTTATAGACACACAAAAATAGTATGTATATTATTTATATTAAGCTTCTTTCTTTTTTCTTGATATTTTTCTATTTACCAGTTAAGTATGGATGAATTTCTATTTCTATTTCCCCTTTATAATTGGTTATTAGTGGAATTTATAGGCACGTAGAAAATAGTATGACTATATAAAAATAGTCTCTCGCGGTGCCGTATATACAAAACTTTTATTTTTAGTTGATTATATAGTTTTAAAAATTGTGGGATTAGTTTAGGTTTTACATTTATTTAGTTATTTAGTAACAACTTACCATTTTTAATTAAGTTATCATCGCTTATATGAAAGTTAATTATTTTTAAAAAATAGATGTTCTATGTTAAATTGACTATTAAGACTATATAAAAATAGTCAAAATACTCATAATGTTTACAATTACTTATACGTTATAATGATTTGCGATTATTTGCAAAGTATATATTTGTTTTGAAAATTTTAAATACGTTAGGTAGGAAAAAAACTAATTTTTTGTGTTATTAAAATTTTGTTTCAATATATATATATATATATATATATATATAATTCTATGGATCTATTTAAAGTTAAGGGGTAAAGGCATAAAAAAAATCATGACAAAACAAGAAACAAAATAGAAAATTACCCCTTGATTTTGTTTTTATTTTTTAATAAAAAATATGGGATGGCCATAAGTTTAAATAATTTTTTTTTCCATTTAGAGAATCTACCCATTTTTGATCGCATTAGTAAAATGTAAATCAATTGAAGAAAAATATATTTTCGTTTCCAAATGTTGTTTAGGATTTATAATCACTTGGTTTTGCTTTTTTTTTTTTATTGTTTTATTCTTATGCAAGGTGG
>OVAN01005559.1:0-23245 GCA_900406275.1 Anastatica hierochuntica | reverse complement strand
CCTGTCCCGATTTGCGGACCGATTTTACGAAGAACCAGACCGAACTTATTTAGAACCAGATTTCACCTAAAAGACCTAGACTCTAGTTTTTCCTTTCATTATACAGTTTTTGAGACTTTTAGAGATTTTAGAGAGAGATTGAGTTTGTAACCTAGGGAGAAGAAGCATCTTAGTTCTTCGATTGAGAAGCTTTCGGAACCCTATTTATTTTTATTTATGCAATATATGATCATGTCTCTCAATTTGATTTGTTTTTTTGCTTTATCTATGAGTGAATAGTCTGTTCGTTGGGTTTAGGGTTCTCACAAAGTGGATTCATAATTTGTTGATATAGAATTGCATGATTAGGGATATTATCTAATGGATCTTCATCTATGGTTAATCTTAATGCATGAAACTGAATTGATCACCTAGTTTCTGATCATAGGTTGTTTAAATGCTAGAAGGTGAATGTTTAAATGCCTGAAAGAATTATAGATGAGCAATTCTTCTTAAGCCAACGGAAGTTGATGTTTAAGTGAATTGTGAATGTATCAAATATGTCAGTAATGCATGACTAGAAATCGAGGGTCAACGGAAGTTAGTCTCGAGGTTTCTAGTGCATAGGGCGCTGATGCTACGGAAGTAGATCAGTTCTAAATTAGAATTTGAGTTCAAGACGGTTCTTAATCTCTCTCCTAATCTGTAGTTTAAGTCAACAATGGATTGTTTACCTGAGAATACCCGATGCCCAACACTTCTTTGAATTGTTTACAACCTCGTTGCTTGCTGCGTTTTCTTTGTTATCTTATTTTGATTTTCCATCATCTCTACAAGAAATCTTTTTAGCCTTAGCCCGCTGTTTGATTTTAACTCTTCGTGCTACCTTTGGTCTCTGTGGATTCGATCCCGAACCACTACAACGTACATTTGTGCGCTTGTAGTGCTATCTCAGGTGAAAACCTGAGCTATCAATTACCTGAACCTAAACTTTGACAAGCTGAGTTACAAGGAGGCTTCGAAAGTATATCACCTTAGCTTAGTAAAATTATTAAAACCTGAATCCATATAATGCATGTTTAACCACTACAAGGTCGTCCAAAAGACGATGTCCTTTGGTGATTAGATAGAGAATCTCAAAGTTTGAAAGTGGAGAGGATCTAAAGTAGTGTTTTTGATTTCTAGATGTTGCTTAATTATAAACCCTAAACACTAGAGTTTCTTTATTGCATGATTCTCTGCGAATGTCCTATATACCTATACAACTACGTTGTTCACTTCCACCAATAGTGTCGTGTTTTGGGTGAAACTTGACATCCCATCAAGCTTTCTGGCGTCGTTGATTTTAGTCTAGAACGTTTTATTTTCTGTTTTTACTTTTTTCAGGTTTTATGCAAAGAAGATATTCTTTGGACGATCCATCTAAAGCCAATTCTTCTATTGAAATCATAGAACTTAACTTAAGGAGACAAGAGAGAGAGAGAGAGAGAGAGAGAGAGAGAGAGAGAGAGAGAGAGATTAACTGCTATAGAGAATCTGAATCAGCATCCTCCCTACGGACATCCACACCTTGTGGACTATCGGATCATTCTCGCTAAACAAGGAGATGTAGCTGCTGGCCATGGACTTGACGTCGCCCAAGATGCTCTTCCTCAACCTCATGCCAACCTTTATCCCACTGTTGGAATTCAAGGAGTCCAAGAGAACCCACAAGGACCTCTTGGTGCTGCCCATATTTCGCAAAATCAACCCGGAAGAGGAAATGCACTTGCTCGAGTGGATAACCAACAACAAATTCCAGCTAAGAATTTAGTGGGATTACAACAAAAACTCCCACAACTACTTCATGCCTTAATTCAACAAGGTTTACCTCAAAATCATCCCCTTGAAGGATAAGCTCAACAAAATCAACCTCTTCAGCCTCAAAATATTAGAGACTTTGATTCTTCTGATTCTTTCTTCTAAGATAGGAATCCAATTCGTCCTCCTCAACCTCAAAGGAATGATTTTGATATTAAACCTCAGATCATAGCCTTGGTGAAGCAAAATTAATTTCATGGACTGCCCACTGAGCATCCTCTTCACCATATCAACATATTTGAGGAGATATGTAGTACTATATGCACAAATGGAGTTCCACCGGACTACTTTAAGTGTAAGCTCTTTACATTCTCACTGAATAAAAAAGCTCTTAGATGGATGAAGTAATTGTCACCTCAGTCCATTACTACTTGGGATGAGTACAAAGGTGCATTCTTTAACCAATTCTACACTAAGTAGAGATTGAACTCCATTTGAAGCAAAATCTCTAGCTTTCAACAAGGACCTACTAAATCCTTTTATGAAGCATTAGAAAGATTTAACGACTACGCAAGGGATTTCCCAAACTAGGGTTTCTCTGAAGGAAATCTATGGAATATCTTCTACAAGGATATCGACCATAAGTACAAGTTTTCTCTAGACACGACCATCAATGGGAGCTTCATGACCAAATTCATGCCTAAAACCAACCATTTGATCGAGAACCTAGCTGTTAGTGACACCAATACTAAAAGACAAACGAGGAGTTCATGCCATAGAGACCATTGGAGTTGCTAATGTAGCTTCAAATATGGTGAATTTAGAAGAAAGAACAGAGGAGAATAAAGAAGAAGTGAACTACATTGGTGGAAATTTCGGAAACAAGGGATACAACCAAGGATATCGAAAAAACTCAAATATGTCCTACTGGAACACTAACGTGGAGAACCCTCAAGATCAGTTTTATCCACCTCAAAACGTCCAAAAAGGAGCTTATTATCAGCCTGAGCAACAATCTTTCATCAAAGGAATGTACCAAGTGAAGCAACCATTCACTTACCCTTAGGCTATTGCATCAAATCAACAAGAAAGTAAGCTTGAGACTATGCTGAAGCAAATCTCTCAAGAGATAAAAAAAACTACAAGGAAATTAATGAGAGGTTGTACAGTGTCTACAATGATCTTACAAAAAAATTATGAAGCCATTTCTACTCATGTCTAGAAGCTTGAAGTTCAAATTGCTCAAACAAGTGAGGTTGTCAAAAAACAAGAAAACCCGGTGAAATCCTTCCGCAAAGTCACCAACCTAAAGGAAGTTAAGGAGCTCATGTGTACTGATAAGAAACCTCTTCAAGACCTATATTATCTAGAGTAATCACCATATGAATCCAAGAAAGCTTACAAGAAGAGACTAATGGCGATTCCTTTATAGAAGATTGAATGTCCAGGGAAGTTCATCATTCCTTCCTCAATAAATAAAGTGAAAATTGATGATTGCTTATGTGATATTTGAGCGAATTTGAATGTGATGTCACTAACCATGGCTCTAGACTTAGGGCTCTCAAACTTTTGACCATCTCGAACCTCTATCGAGTATGTGGATATGTCCACATCCACACCATATGGATTTTTGCCCGATGTACTGCTTGACATACGAGGAATTTTCATCCTTACTGACTTTCAAGTTGTTTTCAGTACAAAAGGGAAGAAAAATCCACTGATCCTTGGCTCATAATTCTTAGCTATTACTGGAGCAATTATCGATTTCCCCAACAAAAAGATTTCCTTAGCAAGAGTGAACACGCATGTATTTTTACCCTGTTGTGAGCTACAACTCCAGAGCAAATGAAGCTATTGTGTAGGAAAAGAAGGTTATTCTAGACCCTGTAGATAGCCACAAGAAGCAACCAGTTTCAAAGAAAGAAGCTAGATCCTTCAGAACACCACTTTCTTCAAAATCGGTGAAAATGGATGCAAGGAGAGACCCTTGTGTCCAAGCACAAACTGACCCATTCATGGATGTGAATGAAGAAGAAGAGGAGGCTTACAATTTGCCACTATCCTTGATCAGAATTCCCATTGGTCTCTATGTGAAAACAATGACATTGCCAAAAAAGAAGCTTGAGAATACTCCTAAGTTGTTCCCCAAGGCGATTGTGATTTATTAAGAAATTGGAGACACACTTGATGATCCTAAATCACCCTCTACACCACCGATTCCATAGATCCAAGAAGTTAAAGGAGCCATAATTTCTTTAGTAGAAACCGATCACGCTAAAAAGTGAAGAGTCGAGCTAAAGACTCAAAACAAGCACTTTGTGAGAGGCAACCTACATAGTTTTTAATTTTATTTTTAATTTTTCAGACTTATTTAGATGTCTAATATTTAGTTTTAATTTTTTTAGAATTTTATAAAAACAAGAAAAAACATTTAAAAAAAAATCGGACTCAAGAAAACAACAAGGAAAAACCAGAAAACTGTTTCGACAAGGTGACGACTGATTTTACACTGATATTTTGCAAAAAGTGACCCCCGACCGATGACATAGCCTAGATGCCTCAAATTCAGTTTTTCAACTCTGACAAGAAAGCGGATCAAATCTTTTAAGCCATCTCATGGACCATTCAAGACATTTATTTGAGACTGGAGAAGGATGTTAAGGATCACCAATTAAACTAAATCTTCAAATCAAAAGTTATTGGAATAATGTGATGATATCATGAAGAACCAAGAAGAAATGTTTGAGAAATGCCATCAATTGATCATACTGAAGCACTAAAAGCTATTCATCATGGAATCGTGGATAGTCTAAAATAGTAGCAAAAGAGGTAACAAACATCGTACTTCGTTTCTTATAAACTAACATTATAGGATAGGTGATATGCATGAGAGAAACCATCTTTTGAACGGTCAAAATCAAAGTTTCCCAGAGGAGTAAGTTTCATAACAAATGGAGACATGGAGATTTCCAATAGCCGACAGGCTAATCAACTCAAACCATCGAAGGTGCCCGAGCAAAGTGACTATTATGAACAAAACAGCCCGATTAGATTTTTGATTTTTCAAATTTTAATTTTTGGCTAATTTTACGTCTTTGTCGGCTAGCCAATGAACTTGGTTAAGCTAAGAATGTCATTTGTAGATAAGAATCAAGTTGACAGAATGTAAATTCACCATGTAACCTCAAGGGTCCGAGCAACAACGATCAATAATCCAAAAGAGTTGTTAATTCGATCAAAAAGAAGTTTCAATAATTCAAGAACTTCTAAGTGTTTGTGTCTTTAATTCTTTTGGAAAAATCCACCTTAAAAAATGTTTAAAAGCATAATGATATCATAAGAGACCTCCTGGAACACTCTCTGACCAATTGGAATTCAATACAAACGCTCAAATTGCGAAACGACCGAGAAAAACCAGTAGATGGGCGAGAAAAGGCTACGACAGGGTGGCAAAGAGCCACGACTGGTGTGTGCCACTAGGCCTGTTTCACCTGGTGCCAAATTCTCCTTTCCTCGACCAGACACCTCGCCTGATGGTCCTGACCGGCTGGGAAGCTCCGACGAGCGGGTTTTGCCAAAAAGGCCATGCGGCTAGTCCTATGGTTTTGGTGCCTCGTCCGCGCATTCTTCCATGACTGGGTGATTGTGTTTCCAACACCGGTTCAAGCCGTGTGAAGCTCCCCGACCGGTCACACGAGGTAAGTGCTACATTTTGGTTTTTAAAATTACATCTAACCTAGTTTTAACAAAACTAAACCAAAATTTCCAATTTTTGCAAACCATTTTGGAAAATGGGAAGGAGAAAACAAGTATTTGGTTTTCATTTTAATAATTTTAGATCTAAAACTCTTAAAATTTCATCTTTTTTTCTTAAAAATTTTTAGAACCCTAAAGAGCAAAAGTTTCAAAACCTTGAATTTTTGTATATTTACTAAAGTTGGAGTGATTTCAATTGAAAAATCTCGTTCCTTTCTTCATTCAAGTACCAATGTATGCTCTTAAACTCTTATTTCTCAAAATAGTTTTAGAAATTCATAGATTTCTTGGAGTTAAGCTTGTTTTAGCTTGATTCTTAGAGATTTCCTTTAAAAAAGCTTTTTGGGTATGTGGATTTACATTTAAAACTAGTTATTTGGCTTGATTCCACTAGATTTTGAAATTTCAAAATTTTGAACTTTAGGAACTCAATAAATCCGAAATTTTTAAGATAATTTTGCTAAATTTGCTTGTTCTAATGCCATTTTTTATGTATAACAAGGATATGCTATATATTTTGCATCATTATATCACAAAATTGAAATTTTTTGTGATGATTTTTGGCTATATGTGTTAAACCCGAAAATAGCTTTGAAATTTTGGAAAAAATTGAATTTTTTTTTTATTTGATTTGCTTCTTATATCATTGAGATGTGTCTTTGCTGTTACATATTACATATTGCTGTTAAGAAATCAACAAGGATAGCTATCTAATAGGAAAGAGCTTTAAAATTTAAAGAACCAAGTGATTCCTCAAAGTCCGAAAAAATCCAAGAAACCTTTGAAGCCAACATCTCAGAAGGATTCAAAGAAAGTCACAAAGGAGCATGGAAATAATTTAGCAAGTGAGAGTGATGCTTCTTTGAGTGAAAATTATGAAGAGAATGGAGAAGAGATTCAAGTGGAAGAGACGGTTTTCGTTCCGGTATCACAAGTTATCAATGATGGAAAAAGTATCCACTACCAAAGAAACAAAGGAAGTCACGAGCCAAGGGGTTTGCACTAACGACTCTAGTAACTCCGGGACCAAGTAGAAGAGTTGTTGGACCCAAGATGGATCAAAATATCGACTATGGGACAGTTCAACAGTAAAGCTTCAAGCTCCCTTGAAGATCCATTTCCCAATATTTAATGGCTTAGGATTGACAAGTGACTTCACTTGGTTTTTGGATACTTTGGGTTTGAGAGCTTTCATGGAGCTATCTTTCCCGGTCTATGAGAAGCTTTCCAAGGAGTTCCTTAGAACAGTTGAGTTCTCCTACCCTAAGAAAAACGAGTTAAGGCTCAAGACGACATTGTCACTTTCTTACCTAGAGGTAATACTTACTTTGTGTCTATTGGTGAGCTTTGTGATATTTTTCATTTGAAATGCTTGGATGAGCCCAAGTTTACCTCAGATCATGGGTCCTACACTACATGGGATCATTTTGCTCATAAGCCTCTTCGACTCGGGCACTCCAAGGAAGAAAAGATCGGACATCCAGTAGTTCGTTATGTGCATAGGCTTCTAGCACAACGGATTTTCAGAAGGACGGAAAAGAATTTAGTGCTTAAGGATGAGTTCTTCATCCTCATCTTTCCTTTTTGTTGTTTTTCCTCAGAGAGCCAACTATCGAGCTCTTATTGTTAGGAGGATGGTTGATGTGAAAAATGAGGCAGCTAAGGAGAAGAGAGAGCTCAACTACACACCCCATTTTGGAGAGATTATCACTGTTATCCTTAGCTCTAGAGGAGTGGACTTTAGTTCTGAGACACTCATGGCTAGCAGTGGATTGTTGGATCTTTCAGGACTTGCTAGGTCTCGTTATCTTGCTAGATGGATTGAGGGAACTCAGACTTTCGCGTACTAATTCATGCCTCTTCACGACAATGAGCCAACTTTTATCCTCCATCCTTGCTCGTTTCTTCCATCTCTTCAGGAAGGTCACTCTTTTTGACCCTTCTCCTTCTTATATTTTAAGGAGAATACCAGAGTGCTCCATTCTTGGTTTGAGGGACTATCATAGAGTCTTGGCCTTTGCAGCCAAGGTTGTTGCACGAGTAGGAGGATCATTTCCTCGGAGCATGACTCATGTTTTTTGAGATTTTTTCCCACAACCAGAGACTTTGGAGGATCTTCGTGTTTCCTTAGCTGAGGAGAGAGTGAGGAGAGCTCGTTTGGGGAGGATAATGACCAAAGTTGTTTGTGTACTGAGACATGCTTTGCCAGGAGTTTTCATGATGACTTATAGAGAGAGTTGTGCCAGCAGCTGGTGGAGACTTAGAGAGTTTTTCTCTAGTTTCAAACTTTGGACATGATGTAGCTGAGACATCCAACACAATCCAGAGTGATTCTTCAGCACACACATAATACACCCCTATATAGGATCCAGACTCAGATGCGGTTTTGTGTAGCCACACTCCTGATGATTCACACTCACCAGACTTTTGAGTCTTTTATTAGGTTTTATTGTTCGAGTCATTGTCTTTTTCATTTCATTTTTCTTTTTATTTTATTGAGTCTCTCATCCTTACTGTAGATTACTTTTTCACCGAGACTGTACAAGGTAAGTCCTGGGGGATTTAACTGTTACTAACGTCTTTTTCTTTTTTTTTATTTACTTTTAAATTTTATTGAGTAATTTTGATGTTTTTATTGAGTCAAAACATGTTGGAAACTATATTAAATATTGCTGGAATATTTTGTATTGTGATAACTTTCTATAGTAGTTATTGACTAAAGATTTTACTTAACGGAAAACTTTTAGAAGATCAATCTACCAGGACGACCATGTCTCTTTAGGACTCGAATTTTTGATGCTGGCTCCACCTTATTTTTTAAATTTAATTTCTCATTTTGGGGCTTGGTATGCTTTGATAGAATCTTCTTTCACGTCTGACACTAAAAATTCTTAGTGAGTGATTTTTCCTTATACTATTTCTTTCAAATTTTATGGATTTAAGGTTTGATGGAATGAGAAAAGGGGAATTTATCAAAAATTTCAAACCCTTAAGACTCATGAAGACTTATTTCATTTGTGCTTCAATTATAAAGAAAGAAAAGAAAAAAAAAGAAGAAAAAGAGATCATAGAAAAATATAATGATATCCTAGAAAAGTAGAGAAAAATCAGCCTCTAAAGCATAAGAATAGAATGGTATTGAGGTTTGCGAATGTTTATTGTGTTTAGGAACTTTTTTGAGTATGAGTAACGTGTTCTTAGATCGATATTCCCTCGATGAGACCGCACTTTAAAAATAATTAGGGGCAAAGGGGAGATGTCGTTTTTCTTTGTGATTTTTTTCTCTAATCGGGACGGTTGCTAAGCAAAGGGAAGTATATGGAAGTTAACTTTTGTATGTTGGTGGTGCTGTATGGAGATAACCAAGAGAACCCCGAGCAATGTTTTAGATGAGAAAGGTATGTTTCCTCGTTTTCAAACCTCTTTTTCGTTCTTGGATTTTCTTTGCTTGAGGACAAGCAAGAAGTTAAGTCCGGGGGAGTTGATAACACAATTATTTTACTGTTTTTTTTGTTGGTTTTTACTTATTTGTTTGCTAGTTTTTAACGTTTTTTCGAACTCTAGAGGTAGTTTTCTCGTATTTGTGATTTTTTGGACTAATCAGGTCAAACCATCAAAAAAGATGGAGAAACATGCTAATTGTATTTCATTCATATTTCTAAGAAAGTTTCTTTGACAGATAAAGAAGACAAAAGCTCAAATGCTTGTGTTTTGCATTTTATCAATCTGGACAGATTCTCAGCTTCAGAAATATTACCCTTAAATAAGGTCTTGCATTCATTAGATTGAGCTAGACTTTGGTCACAAGATATAATATTGAGTTATATTTCAAATTCAAGTTTTTTGAAGTCATTTGGAGTTGTGACCAAGAAGTTACAACCGTTTAAGCGAATACATGTCTGTATGTCTCGGAAATGAAGCAAGTGGAGCAGTTGGTATGTTATGACCGGGTGATATGATTCCTACCGACCGAGTGTCCATTTTTGTCCCATACCATTCCTGGAGTTATTTTGGGGGTCAAAGACAGATTTTACTTCATATATTTCGGTTTGCTTAACCGATTTTGATTCCATCAAAACCAATATAACCAAGGACGACCTAAGAAGACCTAGCATTATAAGTACTTTTTATTAGACTTTAGAATAGAGAGAGCCAAGAACTTTACAAGAGAGCACAAATTTTACAGAGCCTTCAAAAGCTTTTTGAGATCTTTTCATTGTTCTTCAAGTTTCTAAGTGTTCTTTCGAGAGATTCATTCCATACTTTGTTATAGAGAAGATTTCTATACTCTTAGTCTTACTTATGATGTTTTCTTCCATGATTACTTATTTTTTTTCATGCTCCATGTCTGAGTAATCCATTTGTTAGATTTTTAGAATTCTCAAAGGGATCATGTCATTATACGTTGTTAGTGTTAGGGATTCATATTTTCTTTGTCTTGGTTTATCTTATTGCATGATTACTTTACCACACATTTATTAGTGTGATCAGAGGTAGAATGACATTCCAAAATCTTGATTGATCACCTGAATCTAAATCTTTGACAACCTGAGTTACAAGGAGGCTTTGAAGGTAAATCACCTTGGCTTAGTGAACTTAACGAAACCTGAATCCATATAATGCATGTTTAATCACTACAAGGCCATACAAAAGATGATGTCCCTTGGTGGTTAGATATAGAGTCCCAAACCTCGAATGTGGAGAGGATCTAAAGTAGTGTTTTTGAGTTCTAGACATTGCTTAATCTAATCCCTAAACATTACTGTTTCTTGATGCATGACTCTCTGCGAATTTCCTATATGTCTAACGCTTTTCCCCATTGATTTACATCCTTTTATTTACTTTAAATTGATGTCTTTTCTTTTTACACTCACCAAACAACCTTTTATTTTCTATTTTAGCTTAAGTCAATCCTGAGATTCGTAGCGTACAATCCAACTCCTCGTGGGATTGATAATCCGAAGTACTACAACTACGTTGTTCACTTGCAGATGTAATGTCGTATTTTGGGTAAAACTTAACACCCCATCAACGAAGTCCCGTGAATGTTTGGAGATGATGAAGATCCACGAAAAGTATGGTAAGGCTTTAGGGCAGTGTTTTAATATGAAAAAATCGTAGATCATATTTTGGAAACGGGTTCCTAATATCATGAAGATGGATCTAAAGAATTTTTATGGGGATTCATTGGGAAGGAGGATTGGGGATCTACTTAGGTATCTGAGAAGTTATAGGTGGATCAAAATGTAAGGTCTTTGCATTCATTAGGGATCACTTACAAAATCGTGTCAATATGTGATCTACTAAATGTCTATCTAGAGGGCGTAAGGAGACGTTAATTAAAGTTGTAGCGTTAGTACTACAGACATATGTTATGTCGGGCTTTCTCCTTTCCCTAGATATTTGCGATAAACTGAGGGTTACTTTAGAGGATAGTTTTTCGTATGGATGGAGAAGCTTTATGGCGACAAGACCGTTACTCCAACTAGGTATTAGGCAGAAGATCCTTTCGGGGCTGAATACGAGAGTATGGGAAGATCCCTGGCTTCCAACGTGGCCATCATGATCAGCGAGACTGAGAGCCCTTGTGTACATCCTTTAATGGCCGCCAGTGATCTCATTGATCGCACGATGAAGCAGTGGGACATTTCTATGTCAGATTACTATGTGGATCTCGAAGATATACCCCTAATAAAGAGCTTACCTATCACAGAGTCATTTCATATGGATGACTTCTGTTGGCAGTACACTAAGTCTGGCCTTTATACCATACGCTCTGAATATTAGGTAGTGTGACAACTTATAAATACGGTAGAGGAGATAAAATACATGAAACCAAGTCGTAACGCTCTAAAGAATTAAGTATGGAAGATAAATGCCCCACAGAAAATTTGCCATCTTTTATGGAAAATCGTATCAGGATATGTCACGTCATGAATAGTTTAATTCACCGAGATGTTAATTGCGATAATAATTGTCTAAGATGTGGGCGTCAAGAGGAATCAGTGCTTTATGCTTTCTTTGAATGCCCTTCAGCACTATAAACATGGGCTCTAGTACCCATCCCCATGGTCCCATAAAATTTTCCAACCTCTCGCATGTACAGTTGTATTATTCATCTTTTTTGGAAGGACGATTCTGAGAACTTGGAGGAAAATAAGGCATATCCTTGGATATTATGGTTCCTCTGGAAGGCGCACAATGTGAAGTTTTTTGGTGGGATCTTCAGAGAACCCTCTGATGATATAAGTCATGCTTTATCTAAATGAAAGGCGTGGGAGGAGGCGACAAAGGATGACATGGGGTTAGTTAATGAACCAAGTGGGCCACTTGCGCAAGCCGTGTGCTTCCATAATATATGTTTGGTGGATGTTTCTTGGAAGATTACATATGAGCATAGTTTCCTAGGGTGGTCTTTCTATGATGAGAGTGGAAAACGTCTTTTGATGGGTTCCAGAATTTAAATTCGACGATTCTCGCCTCTTCACTTCGAGATTGTTGCTTGGACTTGGGCTACGTAAAGCATGCTTATGCATTTTGAGATTCAAGATTTATGCACTAACTGCCATGATGTCATTTGTATGATAGACAAACTTGATAAATGGTCGGAGTTTGCAGCGGAGCTTAAGGAGTTTTCACGGGTGCAAAGCCTTCTTCCACAGTTTAAGGTGTCATATGTTCTACAATCCTCAAATATGGTAGCGGATGAGTTAGAAAGCTTAGAAAGACAACATCGTTCTCTTTTTACTGTTATCGGTTGTTTTATTCAGGAGTGACTTACCACACCACCAAAAGTTTGAGTAATATAATGGTCGTTGATAGCGTGTCAAGTTTCACCCAAAAATTACACTACAGCTGCAAGATCACATCGTAGTTGTAATACTTTAGGCATCGATTTCCACGAGGACTTGGATTGTACACTATAAATCTCAGGTTAACTTGAGCTAAAACGGAAAATAAAATTGGTTTAGTGAGTGAAATAAGAAATGGCAATGACAATTAATAACGATGAAAGGGTGTAAATCACTTGACAAAAACGTTAGGCAATTATAAAATCCGTATAGAATATCATGCATCAAAGAAATCGTAATGTCTAAGGATTATAATTAAGCAATGTCTAGAACCCGAAAATATTAATATAGATCCTCTCCACTTTTAAGTTTCGGGATTTTATGTTTAATTAACCGAGGAACTCAACTTTCATTGGTCCTTGCAGAAGCTAAACATGTATGAAAACAAATTTCGATAAGATCACCGAGCCAAGGCGATCTACTTTCGAAGTCTCATTGCAACTTAGCTTGTCAAAGATTAGTTTCAGGTGATTTATCAAACTTTTTGAATATAAATCTACCTAAGATCATATTACTAAATGTACGGAAAACCAATCATGCATTATAATCAACAGAGAAAAGACAGTATGAAAAGCCTAGAATCTAACAAGTTGAATTACTTAGAAATGGAGTACGAAACACAACAGCAAATAATCAGTGACATCATATATTAAGAGTAGGAGTTTAGAAATATTCTCTATAACAAAGTACAACTCGAAATCTCTCGAAAGAAACTCTTAGAACTTAAAGAACAAAGAAAATCCATGAAGTTTTTGATGACTGATCTAAATTTCATAGCTCTCCCTTTCTTTGAAGGCTAAAAACAAGTATTTATATTGTTAAGTCGTCCTTGGTTAAGTATGTTTTGACGAAATTGAAATCGGTTAGCTAAATCGGAAGATATCAAGTGAAATTTGTCTACGACCATGAAATGTCATTTCCACAAGTCTGTGCCAAAAATTAGCTCCAAATCGGAGGGAAACACCATGCTAACCGGTGGGAATGAACTTGTGCTTCTCTTGTAACTTATTGAAATATCTTCACTTAAATGGTTGTAACTTATTGATCCCAACTTCGAATGACTTCAAACCACTTGGACTTTAAAGCTAACTCAAAATATGATCTCCTGTCCAAATTTTAGTTAAGTAAAATGAGGTAAAATCCTTCATTCAATGTCATATTTGTGATGTTGAGAATCTGTCCAGAATGATAAGATGCAAAACTCAATCGTTTGAGCTCCCGTCTACTTGGTCCGACTATGAAACTTGGTTGGAAATATAAATAAGATCAAGTTATCACATTGCTCCATCCTTTTGATGATTTGACATTTTTAGTTTCAAAAATCATAAATGCGAGCAAACACCTTTAAAGGTCGAAAAACGTTAAAAACCTGTAAATAAATAAGTAAAAATCCAATAAAAATGGTAAACTATTCGTGTAATCAACTCCCTTGGACTTAGATTCTTGTTTGTCTCCAAGCAAACAAAATTCAAAAACAAAAAGAGCTTTTAAAATGTGGAAACTTACCTTTGTCGTTTGAACATTGCCTCGGGGTCCACTCGGTTATCTCCATACAGCAGCACCAACACACAAATGCTAACTTCCATGTACTCTCCTTTTCTTAGAAACTATCCCGATTCGAGTCAAAATCACAGAAAAAAAAAAACGACATCTCTACTAGCTCCTTATTCGAACTAAGGTGTCATATCATCGAGGGAATATCGATCAAAGAACAAATAACTCACACTCAATCAAGTTCCTAGAAACATTAAACCTTCGTAAAGCTTTATCCCTATTGTAGTCTTTTGGTTTAGAGGCTGATTTTCTCTACTTTTGTAGGGTATCATTTTAACTTTTCTACCGGCCCCTTTGAAAATCGATTTTTCCCTATTTTTCAGGATATCATTTTGTTTTTCTATAGATCTCTTTTTCTCTGTTTTTTCTCTTTTTCTTTTCTTTATAAATGCACCACAAATAAAATAAGTCTCTAAGAGTCCAAGGGTTCGAAATTTTGGTTAGTATAATTCACCTTTGTTCATTTCATCAAACCTTAAATCCATATTAATCGAAAGAAATAATAGAAGGGACATTAGTCACTCGGAATTTTTTAGTGTCAGGCTTGAAAGAGAAGTCTATCCAAATGTACCAAGCCAAAGATGAGAAATTAAGCTCAATTTTATGTGGAACCAGCATTAAAAGTTCGTGTCCCAAGGGATATGATCGTCCTGGTATGTCGATCCATTTAAAGGTTTTCATTCAGTAAAAGCTTTAGTTAATAACTATCGTAGAAGCAATGTGAAAGTTAGCACAAATTCAAAAGATTCCAGCAACATAAATCATAGGTTCTAACATATTTTGACCCAATAAAAACATCCAAATGATTCAATAAAAATAAAACGTACATAAGAAAAAAAGACTTTAGTAACAGATAATTCTCTCCGAACATACGTTGCATCGTCTCGGTGCAAAAGAAAGAAATCTACAGTGGATATTACAAACTCAATAAAATAAAAAGAAAAATAAAATTGAAATGAAATATACAAAGACTCGAACAATGACACTTGATAAAAGACTCAATCCTCCTCTTCCAAAGTGTTGGTCAAGGTCTCCTCACCATCGCTTGCAACATTCTTTTTATGTCTCTTTGTTCTTGTCTTTGATGATTTCTTCGGTTTTGCATCCTCCACTTGAAAACTCTACAAAAACCAAGCACTCAAACAATCAAATTAGTGTCTTGAAAATTTCAAATGAGACCACATATATTTATATGCAATTGGAATTAGCAATTAGATATCATAATGATATATGAGGCAAGGAAAAAAAATGTAAACTCGTTACAATTCCAATATCTCAAAATCTATTAGCAATTTTCGGATTTCATATATTATGCCAAACATCATCAACAAGAATTGTTTTACTTAACGTTAAATGATGCAAAATAACAAGCATATCCTAGTTATATACGAAGAAATATATCAGAGCAAGCAAATTTATCAAAATCATCCACAAATTTTCGGATTCACTATGAAGTTCAAAAATTCTAAGATGTGGAAAACATGCCAATTACTAGTTCACTTGTAAATTCATATGAAAAACAAGTTTATGTAAGTGAAATTCCTAAGAATCTAGCTAGAACAAGCCAAAATCAAAGAAATTGATGAAGTAAAAGAACTTGTAAGTGTGAGAAATTGAATAATTAAAAAAGCATACCTTCTCGTTTGAATGAAGAATAGGTAAAAATATGGGAATCTCGTCTCAAAAGCACTTTGACTTTAACAGATTAGCGAAAATTCCCCAAGTCCTTAATTATGTGTTCTTAGAGTTTTAAGAACTCTCTTAAAAGAAAGATGATGTTCTAAAAATTATAGATTTAACGATGCTAATAAGAAACCAAGGTGTTGTTTCCCTCTTCGTAAAAATGAATTTTGGTTCAATAATCTTTAAAATTAGGTTTATTTATTTAAAATCGGTTCAATTTAATTGGGTAAATGACACTACAACTGCAAGAGCACAACGTAGTGTTAGTAGTTTAGGTATCGATGTTCACGAGGATTTGGATTGTACATTACGAATCTCAAGATTTCTTGAGCTAAAACAGAAAATAAAATTAGTTTGGTGAGTTAAATAAGAAATGACAACAACGATTAATAACGATAAAAGGGTGAAAATCAATTGAGAAAAATGTTAAGCAATTAGAAAATTCGCAGAGAATCATGCATCAAAGAAACCGTAATAACTAAGGATTTGAGTTAAGCTACGTCTAGAACTTGAAAACACTAATATAGATCCTCTTCACTTTTGAGGTTTCGGATTATATGCTTAATACACAAAGGAACTCAGCTTTCGTTAGTCCTTGTACAAGCTAAACATGCATTATATGGAAATAAGTTTCGATAAGTTCACTGAGCCAAGGCGATCTACCTTTGAAACCTCCTTGCAACTTAGCTTGTCAGAAATTAGTTTCAGGTTTTTTATTAAAATTTTTGAATGTAAATTTACCTAAGATTAGATTACTAAACGCACAGTAAAGCAATCATGCATTATAATCAATCGAGACAAAGAAAATATGAATCACTAAACAAACACTAGCAACTTATGATGACATGAACTCTTTTACCTAGAACCTAGCAAGTGAATTACTCATACATATCAATGAAAAAATCATATTAAGATTACAAGTTTAGAAATATTCTCTATAACAAAGTACAAATCAAAATCTCTCCAAAGAAACTCTTAGAACTTAAAGAACAAAGAAAATCCCAAAAACTTTTGACGATTGATCTAAATTTTGTGGCTCTCCCTTTCTCCAAAGGCTAAAAACAAGTATTTATAATGTTAGGTCTTCCTCAGGTCGTCCTTGGTTAAGTCGGTTTTGACAGAATTAAAATCGTTTAGCTGAACCGAAAGATATCACGTGAAATTTGTATTTGACCACGAAATTTCATTTCCACTGTTCTATGCCAAAAATGAGCTTCAAACCGATGGGAAACACCACACCAACCGGTGGGAATGAACTTGTGCTTCTCTTACTTCATTTTAATAACAAGCACACATATCTTCACTTAAACGGTTGTAACTTCTTGGTCCAAACTCCTAATGACTTCAAATTACTTGCGTTTGAAATCTAACTCAGAATTTCATCTCCTATCCAACTTTTAGCTCTATCCAATGAAGGCAAGGCCTTTGTTCAAGGTCGTCACTATGTAGCTGAGAATTTGTCCGTATTGATAAGATGCAAAACTCAGGTATTTGAGCTCCCGTCTTCTTGGTTCGACAATGAAATTTTTTTGGAAATATTAGTGAGGTCCATTTAGCATGTTGGTCCATCTTTTTTGATGATTTGACATATTAAGTCCCTAAAATCGTAAATATGAGAAAACTATCTCTAAAGATCGAAAAAGCTTTTAAAACCTACAAATAAATAGATAAAAATCTAACAAAAAAATGGTAAAATATTTGTGTTATCAGCCTTTCGTGAAAAAAAAGAAGAAAACTTTCAAAAAAAAGGTAGACCAAACAAGTATAATAGGAAATATCATTCAAAAAAGCAATTATATCGGTGGGA
Organism: Anastatica hierochuntica; assembly: GCA_900406275.1. Classification (NCBI taxonomy): domain Eukaryota; kingdom Viridiplantae; phylum Streptophyta; class Magnoliopsida; order Brassicales; family Brassicaceae; genus Anastatica; species Anastatica hierochuntica. The sequence goes on along the minus strand of OVAN01005559.1, from coordinate 5,815 downwards.
TTAAGCTTCTATATTCTCCTCAAATATATGTCTTGTGTTGAGATATAAGTTTTATTTTTTGCGCAGAAAAAAGAGTTGTACTTGTAAGATTATCTAGGAACCGAAATCTTTTAGTGTGGTTTTGATCGACAATTGTATAAAAGAATAAACTCTCTTTTATTAAGCTTTGAAAACTCTCTCAAAAACAAAGCTCTCAATCTCTCAAAATTCACAACAACCATAAATCGATTGTTTCTATATTTATAGCTAATCCTAGAATCCTAATCCTAAAAGGATTTTCCTTTTTTTGCCTAGACATCTCCTAAACAATATTTTATTTTATTTTAGATGACTCCTAAAATAAATACAATACCAATTTGGATTAGGATTAAAGGTAACTTGCTTCTTAAGCTTTGTTCAAGCTTAATCCAACATTCTCCCCTTTAAGCTTGAATTCATTTCTCGATAAGTCATGCACTCCAATGAGATCTCTCATTTCTTTAAACTTTGTCTTCCCAAGAGCCTTTTTTAGAATATCAGCCTTCTGTTCTATTCTTGGAACATGCTCAACTTCTATCTGTCCATTTTCAACACATTCTCTGATAAAATGGTATCTCCTGTGAATATGCTTGCTTCTGCCATGAAAAACTGGATTCTTTGTAAGTGTTATGGCCGATTGATAATCAATCTAAATTACCACATTCTCACACTCGGTTCCTGTAATTTCACTTAGTAGGTCTTGAAGCCAAATGGCTTGCCTTGCTGCCTCTGTCCCAGCCATAAACTCGGCTTCACGAGAGGATAAAGCCACCGTCTCTTGTTTCTGTGAACACCACGAAATTGGACCTTCTCCAAGATAGAATATATGACCACTAGTACTTTTCCCGTCATCAGGATCAATGTTGTGACTACTGTCAATGTAACCTATGAGCTTTGGTAGTACAGTGGTCGATCTTTTAAACACCACTCCAAGATCAACTGTTCCACGTAAATATCTAAGGACATGCTTAATTGCAGCTCTATGAGACTCTCTTGGACTTTGCATATAATGACTTAAAACTCCTATTGCATAAGATAAATCAGGTCTAGTATGAAGCAAGTACCTCAGACATCCAATATTTTTCCGGAACATCGTCGCATCTACCTCCTTCTCGGTCTCTGATTTCGACAAGCACAAGCCAGATTTCGTCGGCGTATGTGACATATTACAAAGCTCCATTCCTGCATCTTGAAGAATTTTATAAGCATATCTCTTCTGATTAACCGTTATTCCACTTCCATGTTGATCGACCTCCATGTCTAAGTAATATTTTAATTTACCGAGATCGCTCATCTCCTCCTTGAAGCTCTTGATCACTTTGCTATTTGTCCCAGTTACAAAAATGTCATCGACATAGACGGCTAGAGCAAGAGATCTCCATCGATTTCTCTCCTGTACACCGAAGGTTCCTTAGTGCATTTACCAAATTTGAGTTCAGCAAGTATCTTGTTTAATTATTATTCCAAACTCTTGGTGCTTGTCTCAAACCATACAAAGCTTTACTGAGTTTATAAACTTTGTTCTCACTCCTCTTTACCTCGAAACCTTCAGGTTGTGATACAAAGACGGTTTTTTTTAGTTCACCATGAAGAAATATAGTTTTAACGTCGAGATGATGTACTTTCCAACCGTGTGTAGCAGCAAGATTTAAAAGTAACCGTATCGTTTCAAGTCTTGCTACTGGAGCAAACACTTCGTCAAAATCTACCCCATATTGTTGGATATATCCTATAGCAACAAGTCCCACTTTTTTTTTGTTGATAGTCCCATCCGAGTTTCGTTTCAACTTGAATACCCATTTAAGACCTATTGATTTTGCTCCAAAAGGTAGATCAACAAGACTCCAACACTTGTTTTTTTTATCGAAGCAATCTCATCTTCACACGCGGCTATCCACTCTTTTTATTTGCTAGCATCTTGAAAATTATAGGGTTCATTATTTACGCATAACAAGAGCCTTTCACCTTTCTTCCGCAAGTAAAAGATAATCCTCTAAGTACTTCGGTTTCGAGATAACTCTACTTGTTCTTCTCAATGGTACTTGATCTTGCTCAACTGTCTCTCTAGCTGCTCCAGCTTCTGTGTTACCTTCGATATTTCGGACTGATAGAGCACCATTAATGGAGTTTTGTTCATGTGAAAAAAAGACATTACGTGAAACAGAGGTGTCGTGATCGTGACTTGTTGTGTCACCACTTCCAGCTCCTTGATTTTGATTTAAGTTTGGGCTTTCATCTTGATTTGGGCTTTGAGTGTAATCTGGCCCTGTAACATCTTCTTCACATCTATCATAATTGCCTTGTGCAATTTCTTGTAACCCACGGTTACCAAACTGACTTATCGTGAGTTCTAAGTTCTTTTCATGATCTTCTTTTATGTCATCTTGTTGCCAAAACCAGCTCTTTGTCTCGTCAAAAACAACATCACGGCTCACAAAACATTTTCTTTCTTTCGGATCAAATAAGCGATATGCCTTAGAACCAGGTTTTGTTCCAAAGTGAACCAACATTCGAGACCTATCATCAAGCTTTCGTAATAGAGGTTTTTCTATCTTTGCATAACAAATGCATCCAAAAACTCGCAAGTGATTCAGGTTTGGTTTCCTTTTGCGAAACATCTCATATGGAGTCTTGTCGTTTAAGGCTCTTGTGGCTATCCGGTTCAAGATATAGGTTGAATGTCGTATTGCTTCTCCCCAAAAATAGTTTAGCATATGCATATGCTTCAAGATGCTCCTGGCCATTTCCATTAATGTTCTATTTCTTCTTTCAACAACATCATTTTCTTGAGGAGTGTAAGGAGATGTGAGATGTCTCCTAATACCTGACTCTTCACAGGACAAATTGAACTCTTGAGACACACTCTCCTCCTCTGTCTGTTCTGAAGATTTTTATATTTTTCCCGTTTCTTGTTCGATTGACAACTTTAGTTTCTTGAACTTACTGAATGCTTCACCTTTTTATTTTAATAGAACAGTCCACATATATCTTGAATGATCATCAATAATGACAGACATATCGATTTCCTGTTGGTGTACATGGTGTGATTGGTCCGTAGAGATCACCATGTAGGAGATGGAGTTTATCATCGGTCCTATAAAGGGATTGTTGCAGAAATACTCGACGAGTTTGCTTTCCAAGCAAACAAGACCCGCAAACTCCTTTGTCAATACTAAAACTCGATATGCCTTGTACTAACTCCTTTTGTACCATCAATTTTATAGTTTCTTGATTCACATGCCCAATTCTTGCATGCCAACGAATAGTCTCATTATTAGTGGATAACAGTAGATATGTTGTCGTTTTTACTAAGCCCATATGCACCTTGTATAGTCGATTTTTAGATCTAGTTGCCTTCGCAAGCAGTTTTCCTTTGCTATCACACATTACCAAATGTTCTCGTTTCATCTTTATATCCCATCCGGACTCTGTAGCTTGGCCAAGACTAACGATATTACTTTTCAAATCAGGAATAAAGTAAACATTTGTTAGTATCCTGGCTTCTCCATTCATATCCGTAAAGGAGATTGATCCTTTTCCATTGATATCAATGCGTGAATCATCTCCAAATCAGTCTTTGCCCGTAACTGTATCATCAAGGGACGAAAAATATCGTTTATCTCTGGACATATGATTACTTGCCCCATTATCGAGATACCACACATCATCGCCGATGTTGGTTTCATATTTTTCGGGCTCCATGTTCTTTTCGTGCAAATAGATCTCTTCATGAAGCATCAATTCATCCGCTTCTTGTGTTTCACTCTTCTCATTCTCCTGGGCTTCTTGAAGCTTGAGCAAACGATCCGAACAACTTGAGGCATAGTATCCTAGTTTATCACAGCGTAAACAAGTTATTTTCGAGGCATCTCTAAGTCCATTATTATATGCATATCGTCCACGCCCTCTTCCGCGTGGGACAAAACGTCCTCCTCTCCCTCTACCATGCGGGTAATAGTCTCCATTATATTCTCGACTTACTTAACCTCCTTCTGTATTAGCGTTAGCGTACATCAGTTTATTCTGCTCTTCTTGAGATTCTTCCACATCCACGATGCGCTCTTCATATGTTTTCATTCGACCTATAATGTCCTCAAAGCTAATAGAGTTTAGATCCAAGACTTGTTCCAAGGAAGCGGCTATGGGTATATATTTCTTTCTTGGAAGACTTGTTAAGAATTTCTTTACTAGCTTTGACTCTTCAATGGTTTCTCCTAACGCCACCGATTTCGAGGAGATTTTCGCAAGTCAACCACCAAAAGTAGCAAGGCTCTCGGTTTTTTTCATCTTTAATATTTCAAACTCGGACATCAGTGTTTGCAGTCTTGCTTCTCTTACTCGTTAACACCCATATGTCTTGTTTTGATAGCTTCCCAAACACCTTTTGCTGACCCAATTTCGCCTACTTGTAGAACGAGTGTCTCTGGTATGGACTAGAAGAGAAGAGCCATCGCAATGTCGTTTTTATCACCATCAGTGACCTCCTTTTCAATAACATCCCATGCCTTATGCACCTTTAGTGTGGTTTTCATTCGAATAGCCCAAACAACGTAATTTGTTGCATTGAGCATTGGACACTAAATTGAGGAACTTCCTCTGCCACCTTCCTTTGACGTTGATGTCACAGGTACAACTTCTCCCATCTCTTTCTCTATTTCGATTTGAAAAGCTTATAGATTTTTTTTAAAAGTTTTGAAGAATAAGAAACAAATAGAATAAGAATTACAAAACGAGAATCAAAAAGACGTGAAACAGAGGAAGAGCTTTAGTGTCTTTAGGTGTCAGAGAAAGAACTAAGAAAAACATAGGAGGTTTGAAAAACAAAAGTGATCGTGGGAGAAGAAGATAGAAGTGTTTTATTTCTTGCTCTGATACCAAATCTAGGAATCGAAATCTTTTAATGTGGTTTTGATCGACAATTGTATAAAAAAATAAACTCTCTTTTATTAAGCTTTGAAAAGTCTCTCAAAAACAAAGCACTCAATCTCTCAAAACTCACAAAAACCATAGCTCGATTGTTTCTATATTTATAGCTAATCCTAGAATCCTAATCCTAAAATGATTTTCCTTTTTTTGCCTAGATATCTCCTAAACAATATTTTCTTTTATTTTAGATAACTCCTAAAATAAATACAAAACCAATTTGGATTAGGATTAAAGGTAACTTGCTTCTTAAGCTTTGTTCAAGCTTAATCCAACAGATTATTCTATCATGACAACTAGAAGTTTGATGCAATACAGGATGCTCAAGAGGCTGAACTGGATCTAAGTGATAGTGAAGATGAGGAGAACAGGGACAATGGGCTGGAAAAATCGACTAAAGAGTTAGAGGAAGGATCCGATCCCTTTATTCTATCTAACGGGCCAGTTACAAGATCTCAGACAAAGAGGCTTCAAGACCAAATTTCTTTATTGGTTTATTCTGAACCAAATCAGATTGAAGATCAAGAAGCAAACCAGGAGTTAACCAAGTTTTATAATCATGCCGAGTTTGGCTTGGTTTAATCGAAACTTATAAGAATTTTATTTGGTTTTTTAGACTTAGGATTTTCTTTTAATTTGGGTCTGAAATTAAGCCCAATTTTTAGANGTTGGCCGAAAATTCCTTTTCTCCTTGGGAGAGAATTTTCGACAACTTAGATTAGTTTTAGGGTTTTCTTTTTCTATCTAAGACTTTCTAGATTCATTGTTTAGGGACAACCAATTTCATAGCTAATAGAGTTAATTCTCTGAAAGCTAAACTTGCTTCTACATCATATATAGAGTTAATTCTCTAGATCTGAAACTTCTATCTCTT
>OVAN01005558.1:192-23247 GCA_900406275.1 Anastatica hierochuntica | reverse complement strand
TGCTAAATGTGTCCAAAAAATGAAAAAGTGTGCTATATTTGAGAATTGCCTTTACTTCAATGTATTACTTCATTTTTTACTCCAAAAATGGAATATTTCAAACAGATTTTATTTCTATTTTGCTATCAATACCTTTTAATTATAAAATTTACAAATTGGCCCAAAATTTTTTCATTTTAGAAAAACTTCCATAAATTATAAAACTATTTAAACTAAACCTTTATTAAATGGAAAAATTACATTAGATAATGAAAATAAAAACAAGAACATAATAAATTTTTATTTAACTATCATTAGTATATTTTTCCTTCAAATGATCGATCGATGCATTTCAAATAAAAAAGTGAGTTTTTTTATCTTTGATTTCTCTACATTGACCCATAAACTCTTGGATTTGGATATTATCATTTTCCGATATTTAGACATCTGGGAGTGGAGCTTCTCTTCCAACTTCAATTAGTGCTTTGAGATCACGACCATCCTCGACTATCATGTTATGTAAAATTATATGCATAGTCGTTATGTTATGTAACACACGAGATCACGTTCATCATCGATTTTCCACATTAGTAAACCAGTAGTAATTATTGTGTTATATTTGTTTTTTGTTGTTTATCTTTAATTTTAGCATTTGCATGTATCTTTAAAATTATTATACTTTGCAATATTTTTAAATAAAAAATTAGTATTTAATTATTTATATATAATTTCATAAATAAAATAACAGCTTATTAATTTTTATAAAGAAAATAATGTGATCTTAGTCACATTACAAATAAATGACATACAATACCATAATAATAAGAAAACTATAATAATAGAAATAAATGACATAAAATGACCGTAATAATAAAAAAATAGTTGTAGTAAAAAAATATAAATTAAAAAATATTTGAAGGGCATTTTTATAAATAAAAAAGTTGACTTCAAAATAGAGTAAAAATTGGAGTTACTCCACATATGTAGTAATCTCACTCATTATTCCATTTTGGAATGAAAAATGAAGTGGAGTTAGAGAATATTTTACTCCAAAATCGAGTTTAGAGAGAAAAACGGAGTATGATTGGAAATGCTCTAAAATTGCATTTATCTTCCACATGATCTAAAACGTGGTTTCAATGTTTCTTCAGGGTGCTCTAATATTTTCTTGTAATTTTGGTCATAGGTTGGGATCCTTTAGTGCATTGCATACATCGACACTTTGGAATCATTTTCATATGAAACCTCTCCAAGACTCCAAGACACTTTGGAATCTTGGTCTATAATAGATGTTACCCATAATAAAACTAAAAAAATTTGTGGTGTAGTTAATATATGGAATAATGTTATATATTCGAGGTTATTAGATACTTTTGTTGTAAATGGTTCGTCATTGTTTAGCTTAGTTACAAGACATACAAATATTAGATTGCACGAAAATGACGTCATAAAAATATAGATTTTGTTTGATCGTCGCAATGTTTGACCGTCCCAAATACAAGAGATTATGTGATAATGTGAATACTATAGCACACCAACGAGATAATGTTTCACCTTCGTGGTTTTTTTTAAGATTATAATAAATTATTTTGCTACCTTTGTAGTATCAGAAAACATCATGCAGGATACATTTGTTTGATAAGAAAGATCATGATACATACTTAAGTCTAATCTTTACCAACCTTATAAAATCATAATTGACGAAACAAGCAATTATTGTACTTGTTTGTATGATAATGTTGAAGTTTTAGTGATGGCATTGTGTTTAAAGTTTAAATTATAGTAGGAAACAACAACAGTCAAAACTGATAATAATGACACAATTTATCTTTTGTGTAAAAACAAAAGAGATGTGAATAATAAAAACAAAAGATGATACGGAGATAGAGATCGTAGTAGGTAGCACGCAGTAGGCGACTATTGAGCTTATCAATGTACGGCCAGTTCCCACTTCCCACTAATTCTACAATCATCTTTTTAGATTTTTTCTTTTCAACAGATTTTTTTTTTGACATCCAACATTTTATTTTAATTATTGTTATTGCTCCGTCGGTTGCATTTTGATATTTAAAATAACACACCAATTAAAAAATATAAATACGAATTTAAACAAAATTAATCTTGTGTACATAAAAAACCTCACTGAATATAATTAATTTAGTCAACTAAAAAATATAATTATTCACAAATATTAGACGATATTAAAATTTTACAAAGAACATCGAAAATATCAATTATTTTAAAATGAAAATTTTTCTCTAAAATGACATTTATTATAAAGTGGAGGATTATTTGATAAAGCGTAATTTTCATTTTTTAAACATGGTAAAATGAAAAGGAATTGTGACTAAGAGCATTTTCAAAAAAAAAACTCTATTTTGAAGTTTGTAAAACTTCATATTTGAAATTTGAAGATGTTATTTTTCAAAAGCAAAACTACAAACTTAACTTTAAAAGTATTTATATTTTTTACTTTAGTCCTTATATTTTCATAATTAATTTAAATCTATAAAAACTTTCTAACACATATATATAGATACTAGAACAATATTAATTAATAAAATTTTACATTAAAATATAACATTTTCATAGAAATATATAATTAAATATTAAATTATAACCAAAATACCACATTATTCAATAAAATCATTTTCGCAATGCTCCCATATATATATATAATATTGTTGTTCTTTAAGTTTAGTTTTAAAATACTTTAAATTTTATTTTCAAGTTTTTTATTTAATTTTATGGTTGAAATTTAAATTTATAGAAAAAGTTTGAACTATTTCAAATTTTTAAAGACTAAAATAATATACAACAAAATATTTAACAATCATAAATGTCATATAATTTTAAGAACCAAAATGCAAAAAAAATTTTGAAACTTTGTATTTAATATTATAAAGTTTCTTTTGAAATGCTCTTAAAAACGTGAGAAATTTATAGGAGTACGTGGAGCAGTCAATTTTGCCAATAAATTATTTTACAATATTCCATATTTAGAATTAGTACGTTCACGTGAATATCATCATTAATATATATATATATATATTATTTTTTTTGATAAATATCATCATTAATATATTTATTTGTATTCATTGATTGATTTAATAATGTAAGCTCATTAAAAAGAATTCATTATCGTAAACTTAACTCTTCGGCAATATTATGCATGTTCCAGAAAGTTGGAGAGGACGACACATTGTTCTATCCTCTCCATACATTTAAACTGAAAATTGAATAATTTGATGTGTTATGATACTACTAATACTTTTTTTTTACGTCATACTACTAATACTTTATTTGAGACGGATTTAATAATTATTGTTTTTTTGTAGGATCACGCAGCTTTTGAAATTAAAGTCACAAAAAATTTGATCTTGTCCCTTTGTTCGCTGTCTACGAAAAAAGGCAATATAGTAAGGGCTAATTTGCCAAATAACCAAGTTACATTTTTTCTTTAAATTTTTAGAGTGAGAGTAGAGAGAGATAGGAACAAAAAAAGATAAAATTGCACCAAATTTTCAAAGCCTATAAAATTTTGCGGTTTTCTGTTAAAGTAAAAGAAATGACATCCAAATATAGTTTTTGACAAATAACACCAACTTTACTTTTTGTAACAAAAGTTGAATGTTTAGTTTCTTTTTTTAAAAGTTTCTCTTGAAACATTAACAACATCTTTACACCAAAAACATTAACAACATGGTGTTGATATGGAGTAGAAATGTTTATAAAGATCTTACAAAATTATATAAAAAAAGTGATGGAGACAGGAGAAGGAAGAAGAGTCCGCAATTAGAGGGAATATGTGGAATTATAGATCTTCACGCCTACTTGCCATCATTCTGTCTTTCTCCGCATTTCTCGTTCTCTCTTATATTCTTGTCGTTTTTAAAATGTACTATTTTTATTTATTTATTAGACTACTTTGTAACGAGGCCAAGAGAATAACCTACAAAAGACCAGAACGTGATTAAGACAAATCCGATGTTTTAAAACTTGAAGTAACGTATTCATACGGATTTGGTCCATAAATGAGGTACCATGAACTTACAATACGTAGTACTTAGCAGAGAGAGAGAAAGAGAGGGAATCTTTTAAAAATGGGTCAAAGAGACAAAGAGTGAAGCTGTCGGGTCGAGTCGAGTCTGAAAGAGGTGGATAAGCATGCGCGGCGGGAGGATGATATGACCCACCCAAACATAACCACCATCCATCCATTTCAACCACTTCTCTCTCTCTCTCTCTCTCTCTCTCTCTCTAGTCACTTTCACACCAGCAAATAACAATGAGAGAGAGAGAGAGAGATGGCGTGGTGGCATTGTTTGTTGTACCATATGGGAATGGGACGATGTGTATGTATTGCAGCCGTCCTTTCATTGTCGGAAATTCAGGTCCGGTCCGGACCAGTCCTTTCAGATCACACCACTGACACCTTCCTCCTTGTTCTCTCTCTCTCTCTTCTCTTGTTTTGTCTTTTTCTTCTTCTGTTTCCTGATTCTCTAACTTTTGATCCGAGGGGTGTTTTTGTCTTCTCCCTATCATCAGGCTGTGTTTATCTGCTTTCGCATTGAGCCCAACGGTTCAATCTATTTTACCAAATATAATCAACTCACTATTCCTTTTTCGCTTTTCAAATGTTTCCTTATCAATTTTGTTTTTGTTCAGCCAATGTTTCCTTAAGCTATTTATCTACTTTACTAAATCTGTATCATTTTCTCTATTTAAACAACTTTATGAGTCTCATTGTATCCAACTAGGTCCGGATATTGTTAGGTTCTTTGATCGGAACTCTTGTAACAAAACTTAGAATCTCTCAAGTGTCTCTTTTACTGATAAACGCAAACCAAAATAACAAAGATAGAAGAAGAAATAGAGATCAAAGGCAGCAAGCTAACTCACTCTCTAAGAACTCTCCCAATCTGATCAACATTGATCAGCCCATATGGCACATCGCCATCCCAAAACTCACCAAAAGCATGAAGAATCAGAAAAGCACATCTCCTTTCTTATTAATACTCAAACTCATCCTAACTGTAAAGTCTCTAGATGAATCCAAAGCTTCTCTTATCTACTTCTCCCACGTGTCATTTCACGTGCCAACTCTACTTCCTATTAGGAACGTATCAAATATGGGGTCAAATATTTTGATTTTTAAGTTTCCAGTAATTTGGTTTTTAGGTTAAAGTCCTATTCGAATAATTTTTGAATTTAATTTGGTTTCAATTCGAGTTAAATTCTTTTGGGTACTACTTGATGAATCGAACTAGATCCAATACTTATTGAGGTATTGTTGGTTTTAGTACTATATTACCCAAAATTTCCATAAGTATTTTTGGATATATAAATATCCAAAAATGCTCGAATAAAATGGTAAAAAATATTCGAAAAACCTTCATTACTTTTAAATACTAAAGATTTATAATTGTAATTTGAGTATGTTGATTATTTCATATATAAATATAACTAATATTATTGGATATATAATTACATTGTGAATATTTTGAGTACCAATTCGATTTTCGGTTTGAGTCGTTTCATTTTTTTCTCGAATACGGGTTCTGGTTCTGATTTATTACCACGTTTTCATATATTTGAGTTTGATTTGGTTATTCGGGTTTAAGTATTTTTCTCACCCCATGTATCAACACTTTTAGATTCCAACACACAATAAATTATCAACTAATAAACCAAAAAACCACGAAATAAATAAATAACGGGACCGTGTCCTTAATTTGTAGAAAATAAAAAAGGGAAAGAATCTCACAACAGAAATTACAAGTTAAGAGGTTTTAAGAAAAAAAAGAAAAAATCAAAGGTCACGAAGGCGAAGGAGATTAAAGGGAGTGACGAATTTGGAATCGCCATAGAGTAATTTGTCAGCAATAAGGAGATTAGCAGCTTCACTAGGATGGTAAGGGTCCCAGAACACATGCTTTGACCGCTCCGTACAAAGACTCGACGTTGGTCCACATGGCAATATCCCTGCTAGTCTCCCTCCCGTCCCACAACACGCCTCACTCGCCGTCCTAAACCCTTTTCATTTTCCACAACACAATCAATAATGGATCACATTACCTTAATTTCAATTATGTTTTTCTATCTAATCAATCAAATTACTATTTTAAACCCAGATATAATGAAAAGAAGAAAATCGGGTTTAACCGAACCCGATCCAAACCAACACAAAAATTAACATGAAAATCTCTATTTGAATAACCGGATCCAAACTGACCCGAAAACCAAAATGTCTACCCCTACACGATCCCAAGATGATGAAAATTTGAAATTGCAAAGATGGTAATTACTAGGTTTGATACTTATTAATTAAATTGAACTCAATATTTAAGAAGTCGCTAAATGATGTAATTAAAAAGCCCATGCGTCTTCAAATACATATTCTTACCGTAGTCTTTGAAGTTTACAATGAGGTCCATGAATAGATCATAGACGTTTGCATAAACAAAGTGTGCGTCTTTAAGACTATCTTTCAGTTCCACCAACAAGAGATCTTTGAGTCGAGAATTGTACTGAAGAGCCAACTTGTTTGCCAAATCAACACACTGCTTATTTTGCAGCTGATTGATTGATTTTTGGTACGGTATGCATCCTATCGGAGCCACATTCCCCACCACAAATTTTCGAGCATCGAGTTCATATAATCTCTAACATTTTATCCCGAGGAAAAAATATGTTAGTTAAGATACAAAACACTTAAAATACATCTATTTTATGTTTTCTAACATACCTTGAGTTGGTCACGGAGATGACTAATCATGTCCTCAACAAAAGCTTCAGGAGTTTGTGTTAGTCTTGCCTGAGCCGCTACGAAAGGAACTAGATAGTTGTTGAGAAAATCGTTTGAGCCAATAACTATGGAGAATATGGATCTATTCCTGATGTAATCTCTAGCTTTATCTTCACCCATAAGCTTATCAAATTGCTTTCTTGTAATGCTAAAGTAATCAACTTGTATATCCATTCCTAGCCGATTTACCTACAATATCATAATTTTGAATCGTAAAACGTATAACGACATCCGCGCACACAATCAACCAATTGTTTTAAGTTGAAAGGGAAATTTTAACATAGATTTATTAAAAATTATTGGAGGTTTTGACGTAAACTTTTTCTGCCAACCAAACGGCCGTGACACATAATATACGGCAGAGAATGTCTGCATGAAGACAAAAGACTTACAAATACACTTCCAGTAGCATTGAGAATTCCACCACCACCTGATGCATAATTCACACCATTTAATATTGCTTCACCACTTGCATTTGGTGCTAAATATGGGATTGCATAATTTGGCTGCCCTAACTTTTCTCCTATAGAGACAATAAAATAAAATCAAATAAAAACATTAGCATAAACATTTTAAAAATTGTATTTATATTTTGGATGAAAATTTTGTAATAAATTACCAACGATGTCTGCTATGGTACGACCATTGGTAAACCGGCCGGTTGGATTTCCACCAGATGGTTTGAAATCGATGCCATTAGGAGGACTATTGGCTCTGGACAACGTTTGTAAGTAATTGTTATTGCCTGCATCCACTAGTGAATCGCCGAAGACGAAAGACGCGGCTAAGGCTTTTTTGTCTCCTGCACTAACTAGAGTGGAAAAATTTGAACTGAAGAAGAATACTAAGAAAGGGATGAAGAAATAAGCCATCTTCATTGTTTGTGAAATGTATTTATGAACTTTGCTTTTGGTTTTATGGTGTTCTTTGACAAAGAAAGAGATTATATAGATAACGCTTGTGATTGGTAAGGAAGATATGAGAAGCAACCTCATGTGTTAGATTTTTGAAACTGGGTTGTTAAACAAACAAAAACTTCTTTTATATGGTCAACATGTTTCCAATTTCTTATAATTATTATTGTCACAAAACAGAGAAAGTTAGGACACCAATATTTGTGGTGTTTTATGGTTTAGAAACTTTTGAAAATATAATAAATACCCTTGTTTTGTTATTACTCAGAACTCTTACATCAACCTTCAACCTGGTAAAAAAAACATTTGTTATGTCGTAAAATTGATTATTGATTTCAACAAAAAAAATTGATTATTGATGAGAATTTATTTTGTAATTTGTACTGTAACGATTTGTTTAATCATTTGACGCAGGGTTAATTGAATCATGATTTTAAATTTTTAATGCTCTTTCATTCTATTAGGCATGAGTCCATGACTCTGTAAACAGTTGATCAACCAACGGAAAAAAATAAATAATCTACCAATATATTTTTTTTGGGTCAAACATGAAACTTTGTTACTTAAAACAAAAAGGAAAAGTACATAGTCTAGTTATTTTGTTTAAAAAAATGAAAGCTTTAAGGCCTAAAACATAAAAACAGAGCAAAGCCTTTGAATTTGTTGGTGAGAACAAACTTACTTGATGAGGTCTCTTCTTCTCTTTCCACAGGTAGTAGTACATGGTGGTTTGGTAACTCATACATATCAAGGTGTTATCCAAACGACCAAGGTTCAAGGATGTAAGATGGGCAAGAGTACCCAACCGGTCGGGTGCAAGACTACCCGAGCATACGTCAACTTATGGGCCGGGGACCAGATTGTGAACGCGTAAGGAGAAGAGATGGACAACAAACGCAAGTCTCTTGAGTTAATAATCAGAAATTACAATACAATATGAGAAAACAATTATTGGTCTATCTCCTCTGCTCAGTTGGTACCTTTGCATTGTGCAAACTCTTGTCTTGTGTAACTCCTTGACCCACCAGGAGCAAAGTCTTTCATAGTCTGCATATTACAACCATTGTTTGTGTGTGTCTTGCATCTACAATATACCATTTCCCATCTTTTTTTTTTTTTTTTTCCACCATAACATTTCCCATCTATGTTACCTATAACCCATGGGCACATGAAATGATATTAGCCTCATGGAACACCAAAGGTGGATCTTTACCGCATACATAATCTTCACCTACTTAGACATCTCTAAAAGAGTCTCTAAATCTTTTTTTCCACCCACTTTCTATATCTTCATATATGAATTTGTTCTCCAAAAAGCAGATCAAACTTTTAAATTTCATATTTTTTGTTTGATTTGAGTCTCTAAAGTTACACATCACATATATTATTTAATTTTTTTTTATTGTTTGTCATTCTAATCCTTAAATTTTTTATATTCCATAAATATTTCTGATAGATTCGTATAAATTTAACTTTTACACATAAAATTAAATTTAAATTTTACACATAAAGTTAAATAAAATTTTTTAAAAGACTTAATATACTTTAAAACTAGACCAATCGTAATACAAAAGAGTTACATACATGAAAAATACCTGATTTCAACAAATTTTAACTCGTAATCTACAAATAAAAAATAAAGAGAGTAATTTATTACTTTGAAATGCGCTAGTTGATCATATATGAGAGCACTACATAAATTGTTTTATGGAATAGTGTGGTATTTTGGTTGTAATTTAATATTTAGTTTTGTATCTCTAAGTAAAATTTCTATATTTTAGTGTAATGTTTAATTAGTTAATATTACTGTAATACTTTTATGTACATGTTATCTATTTATAAAAGTTTTATGAACTTAAATTAATTATGAAAAATATAGGGTCATAATGTAAAAAACAAGTACTTTTAAAATTAAGTTTGAAGATTTTCTTTTGGAGAAGAACACCTCTAAACTTCAAAATGATGTATTTTTTGGAGATGCTCTTAGGTTTGGATTGATTCCAACACCATAGAGCTCAACTTGCTATATTATTTGTTTATTTAACTGTCTCAATCAGGGGCGAACATAATACCCGATATCCACAAAATTGACCCGAAAATATGTTTGGTTCATGTATGGCCTGAATGAGTCTAGACAATTGAATATTTTGGGTAACACCCAAAACCCAAATGGGGTAAGAGAAAAATCCAAGACTCAATGGGTATTAGAAATATTCAAATACCCAATACCAAAATACTCAAAAGTACAATTATATGTTCCATTAAATTAGTTGTTTTAGCATACTTCAATATATTTGGATAGTTACAACTACTTTGAAATCATTTTCGAGCAGTTTTGAGAGCATTACATAAATTGTTTTATGGAATAGTGTGGTATTTTTCTTGTAATTTAATATTTAATTCTGAATTTCTAAAGAAAAGTTTCATGTTTTATTGTAACATTTTATTAATTAATATTACTGTAATACTTTTATGTATGTGTTAGTTATTTACAAAAAAATTATGAACTTAAATAAATTATGAAAAATATAAGGGACATAGTATAAAATACAAATACTTTTGAAGTTAAGAGTGAATATTTGTTCTTGGAGAATAACACCTCTAAAATTTAAATATGAAGTTTTGCAGACTTCAAAATGAAGTGTCTTTTTAGAGATACTCTTAGGTTTGGATTGATTCCAACATGATAGAGTTGAACTTGCTATATTGTTTGTTTGCTTAATTGTCCCAATAAGGGGCGATCATAATACTCGATACTCGAAAAACCGACCCGAAAAACATGGTTTGGTTCATGTATGGCAAGAATGAGTCTAGACAGTCGAATATTTTGGTTATCAGATTTGGGTCAGAGAAAAATCCAATACTCAATGGGTAGTAGAAATATTTAAACCCCTAATTTCCAAATACGCAATACCAAAATAATCAAAAGTACAATTAATAAATTAATTTTTAGCATATTTCAAATATTTTTGGATAATTCAGCTACTTTAATACATTTTTGAGCATTTTTGGATATTTTTAAGTATTTTTGGATACTTTTACAGTATTTTCAAGGTACTTTTGAGTTTTATTTTGTGTATTTTAAGTATATTTGAGTATTTCAAGATCACAACACTCTAACTAGAATCAAATCCAAAAATCCTCAAGTATACTTCAGTGTTATATATATATATATTTTTGTCAAACCCATTTTCATTCATTAAATTAAGTTACAAATACAAACTCCCAGCTTAAAGGAAAAGACTTAAAGAAATCCGCATTGTAAACGGCAACATAAACAACAACATCAAAGAAGATAAAAATAAAATGGAACTTAAGCCGTTTGATGACTACAAAGAAAAAAATGCTAATCTTCACTAGAAAAGAAGTTAAACTCAATCTCCATAAAGAAGTAACAAAGAAAATGATTGTCTAAATGTATATAAAACTCCCTAAACATCACTTTAGAGCATCATTATCCGAGGTGCTTATGTAAGAGAGCTTTAAAAAAAATATTTGTTTAATTGGTGAGACCCATCAAAATCAGAAGCACCGGTTCCTCCAGAGCCAAAATAAGAAGGGAAAATGTTTGCCAGTTACACGAGGTATGACCTAATATGGTGGAAAACATCCAATGTATAATAATATGTAACCAACATCACGAAGTATATGTTAATCATGCCTACACGTACGAACTATAATTTATTACATCAGAAACTACAAATTAGGGTGTAATTGAACTAAACAATAGTTTACGGGGTCAAATTGTAATTAGCATAAATTTATGTTATCTCCAAAATAATAATAATAATAATAATATAAAATAGATTAAAAATTTTAAAAATCAATGAAAAAATAATAAAAATTAGAAAAAAAATTGGAAAAATTAAATTAAATTTCAAAAATAAAATAAAAATTCTAAACTAAATAAAAATTCAGAAAATTTAAAAAATAAATAAAATATCTTAGAGCTTAATTTAAAGTAAGAAAATGAAATTTAAAAATAGTCTAAATTAATGAGAAATTGAAAAATAAATTTATAATTTCTAAATAAATTTTTTAAGAGCTAAATTAAAATTCAGGATTTTTTTATAAAATTATAAAATCAACAAAATCTTATAAAAGTTACTTTAAATTAAGAAAACTAAATTTAAAATATTCCAAATTAATCAAAAACTAAAAATAATGAGATATACTTCAAGGTGATTTTAATACACAATTTTTAATTGGACTTAGAACTCATAATTTGACGGTTTAAAAAGTCGATGTTAAGGCTATACATATGAATGTTGGAGTTTTCAATTACTTATTTGCATAATCAATAAAGAAAACTCAGTTGTTTACTTCAATTATTTAATATCTCATTATTTTCAGTTTTTTTTATTAATTTGGAATATTTTATATTTATTTTTCTTAATTTAAAGTAACTTTTATAAGATTTTGTTGATTTTATAATTTTTATAAAAAATCCTGAACTTTAATTTAGCTCTTAAAAAATTTATTTAGAAATTACAAAATTATTTTTCAATTTCTCATTAATTTAGAATATTTTTAAATTGCATTTTTTTACTTTAAATTAATTTCTAAGATATTTTTATTGATTTTATAAATTTTCTGAATTTTTATTTAGTTTAAGAATTTTTTTGAAATTAAATTTATTTTTTCAAAATTTTTGTCTAATTTTTAGTATTTTTTTATTGATTTTCAGAATTTTTAATCTATTTTCTATATTATTATTATTATTATTATTATTATTATTATTATTATTGTGGAGATAGTATAATTTTATGCTAATTACGATTTGACCCCATAAATATTGTTTAGTTCAATTACACCGTAATTTGTAGTTTCTGATGTAATTTGTAGTTTCTGATGTAATTTTATGCTAATCACGCTTGAACCGAGAATGATTGATCAGTGGTAACATTAGCAAGAACAACATGGCTTGGCGGAGCATATCCAAGCGGTCTTGAAAATGTGGTGCTTCCTCGAAGAATCTTAGTGGCGGTAGCCACTTATCTATCCAGAACATCACAACGAGGGAGTGGAACGCCGTTATCCTATTGAAACTGTTTTGCCTTAAGAGAAGGATTCTTTGACGTTTTGGTGCTTCCAAAGAACTCACCAGTGATGAGTATACATGAATGCATCTCCAGGTTCTTGTAGATAACACACTAGCGATGCTTTTAACACCGAGAGGACTGCTTGCTCTTCGAGAAACTAAGGAACTAGGTCCATATCTGTTTGGAGGATCTCAATTGTCGAGCCAACAGAGGTGGAGGACGTCACGCCGAACCGGACACAACTTCCTTCCCCTTGGTGAAACGATTTTGTGAAGCCCAAATCAACACATGTATGAGGTTTGGAGCTCCAAAATGAAGGTGCTGCGAGCGACTGAGATGGAGCACAAGCAAGGTGGAACAGAGCAAAGGAGAGACCAAAGAGAAGAAGTGGAAGAAAAAACGAAGATCCCAGTGGCACTGGAGTTCGCCTGCGTCGGAAGCCTTGATTTTCGGTGGATCGCAAGTTGCGAGTGTGGGAGAGAAAGACACATGCATCTAGCTTTTTTTTACTTTTGTGTTATATAAATATCGGAATCCACATCTAAATTGAATTTTTTTTTGGCATACTCGAATATAAGCATGTGAATATTAAATTAATAAAATGATGTTAAGAGTTTTATTGAGCTTGTTAATAATGTGAGTATTATTGGTAGAACTACATTAGGGATTCTTAAAAAAAAATTAAATTTTTTTTGTAATTAAAATATTTTAAATACCAAAACGGAACCCAAATCCGAAATATTTTCGGTTCTCCGTTCTATTTCGGGTCGGTTCTTACAGTTTCGGATATTTTCGTATATTTTCGGGTATTTTCGAGTATTTTAAGGTACATTTTCGGGTACTTTGAATTCATAACGGGATATTTTAAACAGATCCGAAACGGATCCGGAACTCCAAAAATCGTAAACAGATCCGTATCATATCCAAAAACTGAAAAAAAAACGGATCTGAAACGGAACCGAAACGGATATTTTCGTGTATTTTGGGTTCGAATCGAGATATTTTAAACAGAACCGAAACAGATCCAAAACTCCAAAAAACGTAAACAGATCCGTATCATATCCAAAAACTGAAAAACAAAAAAAAAACGGATCTGAAACGGAACCGAAACTGATATTTTCGGGTATTTTGGGTTCAGAACGGGATATTTTAAACGGATCTGAAACGGATCTGAAACTTCAAAAATCGTAAATGAATATGTAACGGATCCAAATACTGAAAAACAAAAAAAAGCCAAGAAAACGGATCCGAAAGTGATCCGAAAATGAAATTGTTCTGACCCAAGAAAAAAAAATACAGTGATGCGCAAGAACCGGTTTAAGAACCGGTTCTTAGGTAAGGATTTTTAGCAACCGTCTCTTAAGTAAATCTATTTTTTTTTTATTTTTTTTTTAAAAAATTTCCTAAGAGCTCGGGTTAGAGCCTGGGTTGATCAAAGCTCTAAGGGCACTGCATCGGTTGCTGATGAGAGCAACTCTCACAAATTTAATAAATAAAAAAATAAATAAAGTAAGAAAGAGAAGACAACTGAAAAGAATAAGGGGGGTTATTGGTAGATAAATTTTAAAAGAATGTTGAAATTTTTAGATTCCATTGTTATTGGTTTGTGGATTATAACATTCTTCATAAAATCTATTGATATTGGTTTGATGATTTTAAATGTCTACACAAAATTCTTTTAAAATGTGGTGTTATTGAGACATGGATTCTCAACAAATTAACTCATTAAACACAACTTTTAAAATACTTCATATACACCTTGGATTCTCAAAATTCATATAAATAAAATATTTTATTGATTTTTCTAATATAGAAAACTCTTTTCGAATTTAACAAAATCTCTACAAATTGAAGAAATCTTTCAACTTTTAAAATCAATCAACTCTTCCAAAATATATCTCCCCTCCTAAAAGAAGAGATTCAAAAAAATGATCTGAGAGCTTTTTTTTTACATTTGGCATGTTTTTTTTTTGTAAATTGATTTTCTATTAATGCAGGAGAATGAAAAAGGTTCGGAGCCCATTAGGCCTAGTACAAGTAACTAAATATAGGCCTAAGAGACTACATTAGTTAAAATTGAACCAACTATGAACCATAGTTGAATTTGAACAAGATTTTCGGTTTGACCACCTAACCAATTGAATGCTCACATGTTTTTTTGTCTTTACGATTTGCACTCGATCTTTCCCCAATTTTGTTTTCTCTTGAATCTGGAAAAACTCTTTAGGGTTCGATTGTTGATGGCGATAAGTTGCTGCTTAGCTAGATTTGCATCAGTGACGAGACCGCCTTTGGAGAGGATTCACGAAGGGAGATGGCTCTGTTGCGGATCAGTTTATCAATTTGAGAGGCCAAAGAATCGACAGATTTGTAGATGTTTCTATGCAACAGATCGTTCCTCTCAGCCCATAATTGATACACTGTTTCTTGCCAGATAATAAGAGTAAGTCTCTTGTACGCTTTTGATCCTGTGATACAGAGAAGGTTTTGTATTGTAATTTCCCATGACCTCACTGGTTCCAACCGACATCTTCTTCCAATTTTTGACCATAATGACCAGCTGTAATCGCAGGAGAAGAGAAGATGATCTTGGGATTCTTCATTGGAGTTGCAGAATAAGCATGAGGGATAACCTTGGTAATCCCACTCACGAATCCTGTCTCTATTTGGACATTTTTCCAAGACGAACAACCATGATAGGAAGGTATGTTTAGGAATCCCACCTGAGAACCAAATCAGATCCTTCCAAGGAATCTCACGTTTTATATCCTTGAGTTCATTATAGATTATCAATGTGCTATACTCTCCTTTGGATTGTTCATTTATCCACTAAGAGTAAGAGTCTTCTGAGGTTGGTAGTGATATTGTGGTTAAATGCGCTAGGAGAGAAAGCTGCTTCTTCGATCTTTCCTTTGGTAATCTCCATCTGCTTCCTGTCTAAAGATCCAAAAGAGAGGTGTTGTTTCTAATCCCCATTCTTCGTGGTCCGTCGTCTCCAGTGTACTACAGTAGACATCCCCATGGGCACCAGTTATTTGTCTAGAATCTACGTTTTTGCCATTACCCATTGTAAGTTTTATCCATGAGTAGATATTGGTTCTTGACTTGATTAACCGATTAGCTAACCACAAATGTTTTTGGTTTGTTTTGATTGTCCAGAAGTTTTTAAATTTATTCTTTAGGACTTCCTCACTGAACCACGCAACCCAAATGGAGCTGGCTTTAAAGAACAACATCCAAATTAACTGTAGGAGATTAACATCATTCCAGGTAATGAGGTCTCTTATTCCCTACCCTCCTTCTGATTTCGGAGTAGTAACTATCCTCCAAGCGTCTCTGGCTAAGTTATGACCCTTTGAGTTGCCTTTCCAAAGGAAGGATGATAAAAGTGAATTTATGATCTTAATGCATTTTCTTGGCAGAGCAAAAGTTGTAGTCCCGAAACCCGTTATCTCTGCAATTACTGATTTTAGCAGTTGTAGTCTACCTGCAAAAGAAAGTGATTTAGCTTTCCAAGCGTTCATCTTCTTCTTTATAGTCTGGATCAACAGAGCACAATCTTGGATAGTCGACTTCTTAGTACACAGAGGTAATCCTAGATATCTCACAGGTATATTTCCATGCTTTATACCAATTTCTGAACAAATTTCATCAATTTCCGTATCAGACAGACCTGAGGCGAAAAAACTTGTTTTTGTAGGCTTACAGCTAGGCCAGAGCGGTTTTTAATCGGCGAGCCTCACTGTCTCGACACCCGAAACGAGCCTCAGCCCTCTGCCGAGACTCAACCTGACCTTGTTAGTACGGAAACAACCTCCCAAAGACTCTCCGACGATGTTAACCCGAGGCCTTTGGCTCTCGGAGAATCCGAGCAACAAAGTTCTACCGAATCTCTACCTCCGGCACAAGCTTCGGGCCAAGTATTGACGCAACTATCGGAAATCCATCAGATGATACTTCAACTGGTAAACATAACCCAAGATAATGAATATCTTGTTCACCGGCTTGTATCATGACAACAACGATACGATCAACAAATCGAGGAAGTAACGAGGTCTCTAGCTCCATCGTCACAGCCTCCGACACGTCAAGGCTCCGGAGTTACCTTCCAAGACCTGGTGTCCGATCCCACCTTTCCTTGGGGTCGTCTGAATTTCTCCCCCGAAAATGCGACACCTGGAGGTCAAGGACCATCTTTCCGGACCCTTGTCCCAGAGATGACACCCATATTCAACCCCTCATCTAGCACAACTATGGGACTAATATTGCAAGTACGAGCTCGATACCTGCGCAGGTCCCTCATCAGGTACCTGAGCGAAGTTGTAATCTCCCTCCAGCGCCACCGATATTCAGGCCTGGAGGGGATGCCTCATTCCCACCCGGAGTAGAATCTCTGCCTCAGTTCACCAGCCTTGAAACCAACCCTTCGACCTCGAGACTCAGGTTCCCCCAGAAGTCAGGGCCATAACTTACATGAGCCTTATAGCTGACTGTATTCAGCAGAACAACCAAGGTAGCCGAGAGAGGCGTAACTCCCCGACTACCTGGCAAGATGATCAAGCATGGTCCCAACGAGAACCACCTAACCAAGCACCTCATGACGACACGGTCTTCCTCTAGCTAGATGGACCTGAGGCTATCCGCAAGTACATGGAAAGAACTCAAGCGACCCTCTGAAGGTTGAATGCTCATAAGACCACAAGCTTAGCTCCTGAAGTTGGGAGTATAACCGAAGAAACCCGGGGAACCCCATAATCGAGCCTTGAGAATTTCCCCCTAGATCGAATGGAGCATAACACTAAAGCCGCAAGGCAGGGGAATGCCCAGAAGCATGAAGCTAGATGACATGGCGAAGCAAGAAGCCGAATGCCATAGCAAG
This sequence comes from Anastatica hierochuntica, assembly GCA_900406275.1. Taxonomy (NCBI): domain Eukaryota; kingdom Viridiplantae; phylum Streptophyta; class Magnoliopsida; order Brassicales; family Brassicaceae; genus Anastatica; species Anastatica hierochuntica. The sequence continues at coordinate 5,625 of OVAN01005558.1, read as the reverse complement.
GCCAGAGACTTAAAGTCAGCCGCCATTATTTAATATTTATCTTATCTGTTAAATAAATAGATAATCATGTAAACTTATTAGATAGATAAAATATCTCCTAATTTGAAGGAGATAACGATCAACTCCATGTATAACTATAAAGCTTACAGGATAAAAGAAGGGATCCAGAAAACCCTAGGCTAAAGAGAATAATACAGTACATTTTCATCTCTTTTGCTTAGAGCATACACACATTCACGTAATCATCATTGTCTTCCAGCTTCCGTAGTGCTTTCTATAAAACATCCCAAAATCACCCATCACAGTTGACATTAGAAGGAGGGAGCTCTCATCCAAAACTACATGATAATGGCTGAAGACAACCATGACACCGTAAACATCACACCTGCACGAGCAGAGCTCACCTACGAAGAGATGTGATCTCAACTGGATACCTTGCAGACGAGACTAGGTGAGATGGAACAACTTCGAAGGGATCAAACTCCAACTGGAGCCGAGGCTGCAACCACGGAGTTCCAAGATTTGAGACAAAAAATGGATTCAGAGGTTCAGGGTTCACGTGCCCCGGATGCCAACTCTAGAAACTCTTCCATCCAATAACTCTGAAGAAAGAGGAGGTCAAACGACGACATGGGCCCAGGGAAACCAGGATCCTAGTTAGGAGCAAGGTGAACCCATGGAAGTAGAAAGATAACAGGCCGTAAGCCACGTCTCACTTTCTGACGAAGCCAAACATCTGGAACAGATGTTGTCCAACAACTTTGAAGCTTTGCAATCAGTAATCGAACGTCTTCCAGGTTTTGCATCTCCTTTAAGGAAAAGTGCCCCAAGCTCTTATATAGACACTCCTTTCACAGACGAGATTGCACTGGTTGACATGCCTAGGAAGTTCACCTTCCCTTTTAACAAGCCATACAACGAGACTTCCGACCCAGATAACCACATCGCGCTATACAGGCAAATGATGCTTATCGTGGCGATTCAGAAAGAACATAGGGAAGCCGCTATGTGCAAGGGGTTCAGATCTAGCCTGACTGCCGCCGCCCTAGTGGTGCTTCACGATTCCAACTGGAACCGTGGAATCCGCTGCACATTTGATGGATTTGTTCATAGAGCAGTTCACCAGCAGCAGGGTGACCCCCAAGTCGTCTGACGGTCTTTATGAGATCAAGCAACGCAAGGAAAAACCCCTTCAAAGCTATGTGCAACACTTTAACAATCAGAAGGTTACAATACCAAATTGCAGCATGGTCGCCACAATTTCTGCCTTCAAAAGAGGACTCCTCCCTAAGGGGGATCTTTACAAGGAGCTGACCAAGTACTAGTACAATACAATGGAGGATGTACTTGCTCGTGCCCAGACACAAATCAAATGGGAAGAAGATCTGCTTGCTAGACAAGAATCTCGGGTCATGAGGACCGAGAAGACAATCAGGGACGACAAGCCCTATCAAAAACCTTCTGGAGAAAGTGGAGCGAAAGGAGCCAAAGGAGGGCATAAACCTTTGGGGAAGTCGGATAGTTACATATTTCCCATAACAAACACCTGGCCCTATATATCGAGAGTGTAACTGGTGGGAGTCTTGAAGGAGATGGGAGATCAAGTCAGATGGCCCCAGAACACGAGGTCACCTGATCATCGCCGAAATCCCAAAAAATGGTGTGACTTCCACAATGACCATGGTCACAGAAGGATGACTGCATATCCCTAAGGTTAGAATTCAACGAATTGCTAAAGAAAAGGCACTTACGAGAGTTTCTCTCTAACAAAATCAAGGAGATTCTAAGTAGCCAGGAAGAAGGCATCCCAGCAGGCCGCCAAGCTCCAGACTCTCCAAAATACGATCGAGTGATCAATGTCATATCCAGAGGATCTGAAGTCAGCGACATCACACATGCTAGCACAAAAAAAAGCACAAGGATCGAAAAAAGCAACTATGGCGTCCCAGAAGCCAAGCGTCAGGGGTATAACCAAGAGGCCATAAGCTTCACGGCTGAGGAACAAGACAAATTTCTGACTCCGCATTACGACGCCCTGGTCGTTTCCTTATCAGTGGCGAATTGTTTGGTGAAGAGAGTACTCATTGATAATGGAAGTTTTACAAATGTGTTCTTCTCAGGGGCATGCACGGATCTATGGCTAACCCATGAAGCTCTAACCAAGAAGGCCACGCCATTAGTAGGCTTCAGTGGAGAAGTCAAGCAGATTGTCGGAGAGATAGCACTACCAGTTTGCGCCGGAGGAATAAACTTGTCCACTAAATTTTCTATTATAGATTGCCCCCATGCCTATAACATGATCATGGACAGACCCTGGATACACAAGATGAGAGCAGTGCCTTCAACTTTACATCAAGTGCTGAAGTTCCCAACACCTTGCAGAATCAGAGAAATCAAAGGTGATCAAGAGAACGCTCGATCGTGCTACCAGACTACTCTAAAAGGAAAGACAACCCCCTTGTAGATATTACAGAAGTCACTTCATGCGAAGCATACTGTGGAGCTAGAAGTGGAGCAGCTGGATGAGATACCCCTAATACCTGGAGAGTCGGAGAAGAGCCTCAAAGTAGGGTCAAGGCTGGAAGAAGGCATACACCAAAGGCTAGTAGACTTTTTGAGGTCTAACGCTGATTGTTTTGCATGGTTCCATGTGGATATGCCAGGTATAGACCCGAACATCATAGGACACAAACTACAAGTGGATCCAAAATACTTAAGGAGAAAGTTCGCACCTAAACGAGATGTTGTCATTAACGATGAAGTCAAAAACCTCCTTGCGTCTAGGTTCATCAGAGAGGTCCACTATCTAGATTGGCTAGCATATGTCATCGTGGTCAAGAAGAAGAACGAAAAGTGGAGGGTTTATATAGATTTCACATATCTTAACAAATCCTGCCGAAAGACCCTTTCCCCTTGCCTCATATAGACATATTGGTGGACGCTACGACATGACACCATTCAATGAGCTTCATGGATGTTTACTCTGGATACAACCATATACTTATGCACCCCGACGACCAGGAGAAGACTTCCTTCATGACGTCGCGAGGAATTCACTGTTACAAAGTGATGCCTTTCGATTTAAAACGCAGGATCCACCTACCAGAGACTAGTGAACATGATGTTCGCAGATCAAATCGGCCAGGCCATGGAATTCTATATTGACGACATGCTGGTCAAGTCTCTGGAGGTGGAAGACCACATCGTCCACCTGAAACTACTTTCTCTACGCTAAGGAAGTATAATATGATGCTCAATCTTTCTAAATGTTCATTCGGAGTGAGCTCCAGAAACTTTTGGGGTACATAGTCACATACAGAGGGATCGAAGCAAATCCAGAACAAATCAGAGCGATTCACGCGATTCCCTCACCTAAGACTCCACGAGACGTGCAAAAGCTGATGGGAAGAATTGTAGCCTCAAGCAGATTCATATCCAGGCTGTCGGACAAGTCCCACGCATTCTTCGAAGCCCGTAAGTTCACCGAGAATTTCGTTTGGAATGAGAAGGCAGAGGACGTCTTGATCAAGCTCAAAGAATATCTCACCATGCTGCCTCTTCTCTCTAAGCCCTACGACAGAGAGCCTTTGCTCCTTTACCTAGCGGTTTCCGAGCACGCCGTAAATGCCGTCTTGGTTAGGGAGGAAGGGAGCAAGCAACATCTGGTGTACTACATAAGCAAGTCTCTCCTAGACATCAAAACTAGCTATAGCCATTTGGAGAAGCTTGCTCTCGCCCTAGTCATCTCTGCCATGAAGATGCATCCTTACTTCCAGGCTCACCCAGTGGTAGTCGTCACGTCATTCCCCATCAGTTTTTTACTCCACAAACCAGATGTATCTAGAAGATTAGCCAAATGAGCAGTGGAACTAGGAGAGTATGACATAATCTTCCACCCTGCCACAACGATCAAATCAAAAGTCTTGGCAGACTTCGTAGCTGAATTCTCCCCATCAATGACACCTAGGGCAGAAGATGAAGTTAAGATCCATCAAGAAAATAAGAGAGAAGGAGAATGGACGCTTTACGTAGATGGATCTAGTAACATACGGAGAGCCGGAGTAGGTCTCGTGCTCATCTCGCCAAAAGGAGAAGTCACATCAAGAGCAGTAAGGTGAAACTTCAAAGCCACCAACAACGAAAGCGAATATGAAGCCTTAATCGCATGACTTGATTTAACAAAAGATTTGGGAATACAGTGATTCTCAACTAATCATAAGCCAGACGCGAGGCGATTATTAGGTGAAAGACGCTAGCATGACCAAGTATCTGGCCATAACCAAGAAGCTTCTCAACTCATTCAAAGCATGCGAGCTCACGCAGATCCTCAGGGAACAGAACTCGCACGCGGATGCCCTTTCCAACTTAGCCTCTACCGTAAAAACCACAGAGCCAATCAACATACCCTTGCTCGTGCTCCAGTATCCATCTACCGATGAAGATGCAGAAGGACTTCAAGTCTCCAACGTCGAAGAAGAAGAAACGTGGATGGATCCCATAATTTCCTATCTAAGAGACGACGTCCTGCCTAACATAAGGAGCAAATTCCGCAAGATCAAAAGGCAAACGTCCCGCTATTGTCTAATTCGAGGAAAACTTTACAAAAGATCCTTCTCAGGACCCTACCTTAAGTGCGTAAAGCCAGAGGACGCTGATTTGGTCCTCAAGGAACTACACGAGGGAGAATGGAGATCTCACTCCAGCGGAAAAAACCTAGTACTTAGAGCAAAGAGGGCAGGATACTACTGGCCAACCATGGCCAACAACGCCTTCTAGATGGCCAAATACTGCAATAAATGTCAAAGACATGCACAAGTATCCAAGCTACCTCATGAAAACCTCAAATCTATCAGTTCCCTTTAGATATTTATGAAGTGGGGGATGGACATAGTAGTAAAATTCCCAAAGGCCCCTGGTCAGCTGGAGTACCTCCTGGAAGTGACAAATTACTTTTCCAAGTGGGTAGAGGCAGAAGCTCTAAGAAAGATTACGGATGCCCACATCAACAGTTTCCTCTGGAAAAATGTGGGACACGATTCAGAGTACCCTGTTGGGGTCAAAAACTGTCCCGACGAAATCGATGCCTGAAAAGGACTACGGAAATGATGTTTTCTCCTTCGGACACAGGAATCGCAAGGATATCTGAAAACTCTGAGATTCTCATCGTTCAGGCTGTCTCTTCCCGACCTGGCTTCAAAGCTTCGGAGATAGTCGATCATGACCAATCTCCGCATAAAGTCTGTCCGTCTGCAAGCAGCTAGAGCATCCAAGTGCTAAGGTTAACATCGATGGTTCTCGGATAACTCTCACGAGGCCATATGATACATCCTCCGGAGCGATACAAAACCACCAAAAGCGTTAAAGAATCGCGTCGCTTCGAAGAAATGTCTAAACGCCGATTGACGCCAAACCTACGAACGAGTCTTGGAACCG
>OVAN01005557.1:0-23248 GCA_900406275.1 Anastatica hierochuntica | reverse complement strand
AGCAATATAAGGGACTAAAAACCTCCCAGATCTAAGCGGAAACGCATCACACAACCTGCATCTCTCCACAAATAATTCAACATCCCGACGTAGCGACGACCAGAAGTAGATTGACGATATGAGTTGCAAGGTTTTATCCCTGTCCACATGTACTTGTGGAACTTCTGGATTATCTTCAGTCGGAAACTGCATTCTCGAACACAAAGGCGTAAACCCAAAAAGAGAAATTCATCCTATAATGTGTACTTATCTGAGTTATTATTCTACACATCCAAAAAGACCTTAGAAAAGAATTGATATATGGCATAAAAATCATTAAAAGAAGCGAATCCTGAAATAGAGGTATGCATTGTTGTGAGCAACGTGTTGCATCGGCTCAAAGCATCTGTAACTCGGTTTAGTTTCCGTGATTAATGTTTGATGGAGAATGAAATTGTTAGAGATACGAAATTCAAGTAGCATGTCTCGACAAAACTTTAGTTTGGCTATCAAGGTGACGCAAGGCATCATGGTCGGTGAACAGAGAAAACTCACGATACATAAGGTAGTGACACCAATAATTAATTTCACGAACAGACACATAGAATTCGACATCATAAATACTATAACGTCCCCTTGAGTAAGCAAGTTTCTCACTAAACAATGATATCAGACGACCATGTTAACTAAGGACAACACCAATGACCATTTTTGACACATCAAAATGTAGTTCAAAGGTAGTAGAAAATCTAGCAGAACCAGCACTGGCGCGGAGTTGAGCTTCTTCATAATATGTATAAACACATCATTTGCTTCTTTTTTCCACTTGAACGTTCCTTCTTTTATGAAACTTGTGGGCCATAATACTACTGAAAATTTCTACGAGTCGCCTATAAAAAGAGGACAGTCCATGAGAACTTTGTACCTCAGGTAATAGACTTTAGCACTAGCCATGAACAGACAGCCGCAACCTTTTCATAATCACTGAAAGACATCAAACTCACACTTGTGCTTAGATGCAACCAATTGATGTTTACGCAAGACACTCAACACATGACGTAAATGTTTGAGATGATCTACTTCGAATGAGCTAAAAATAAAGATCTCATCGAGGTAGACCACCAAAAAGTTTCCAGTAAATGGGCACAAAGACTGATTCATTATACGCATGACGTACTTGGTGCTAAGAGAGAGTAGACAACCTCACAAGCCACTCAAAAAGACTCTCTTGTTTTAAATGATGTCTTTCATTCATCTCTCAGATGAATGCATATTTGATGTATCCCCTTTTTAAATCAATATGGGAGAAGATAGATGCATAACAAATTTGGTCGAGGAAATCGCCCAATCTTGGAAATGGGAAACAATAACGAATTGTAATTTTTTGATGGCACAAAGACTGACTCATTATACGCATGACGTACTTGGTGCTTAGAGAGACTAGACAACATCACAAGCTAATCAAAAAGACTCTCTTGTTTTAAATGATGTCTTTCATTCATCTCTCAGATGAATTCGTATTTGATGTAACCGCTTTTCAAATCAATTTGGGAGACGATAGATGCATAACCAATTTGGTAGAGGAGATTGCCCAATCTTGGAAATGGGAAACAATAACGAATCGTAATTTGTTTGATGACACAACTATCCACACACATACGCCAAGAACCATCTTTTTCAGAATTAACGAAGCTGGAATATCATAGGGCTCAGGTATTCTAGTATGTGTCTTTGCATAATAAATCCTCAACTTCTTATGAAGATCTTCATTCTCCTTAAAACTCATTCGATAGTATGGTCGATTAGATAGTGTCACACAAGGAATTAAATCAATTAGGTGTTGGATATCATGTAGAGGTGGAAGTGAATCTAGTAATTCTGATGGAAGCACATCGTTGAATTTATTCACTACAGCCACGAAAGAAGTTGACACTTCCACATTTAGTGAGCTAATTGATGTTGAAAGAAGGGCATAAGAAACTCTTTCATGACTAAATTCATCTTCAAACATGTTAAAATTACAAAACATGGGTGACTCATGTGGCGACTAAGTCAATGAGCTGGTGGTAAACTAACTTGATGTTGTGAACCACACGACTTCGTGTTCACAGCAACAAGATTTGATGTATCTCCCAAGTGAAGCGATATGTGTTATTTGCTCGATTGTGGATGATTTGACGATTAAATTCCTATTGACGTCCTAGAATGAGATGACTGACATCCATTGGTACGATGTCGTAATAAGTATGATCCTTATAATGTAGACTGATGGAGAATGGCACCAAAGTTCGGTGTCTAGTGTGAGCAGCGATGCCATCTTGAAGCCACGTGAGTGAGTATGGATACGGATGTACTTCCGATGACAACCCCAACTTATGTACTATCTCTTTAGCTATCACATTACAAGAACTCCCAAAATCAATGATAAATAGGCAAACTCTTCCGCGTATCATGCAAGTTTATTTGAAGATATTAGTGTACAACAATTGATCAGTTTTATTGGGTGGAGCTAGGCATGAACAACACAAGACTAGTAAGTTTCCTGAATCACCGTGCCGAATTACTTGTTTTGTCATCTCATATGTCTCTTCTTCCTCAGAATAATAAGGTTGTTCTAAGCCATTGTTACCATCCTCAACAAGTAGCCTTCAGCGAGGTTGATTTGGACAAGAAATTTGTATATGACCCTGCTCACCACATGCGAAGCATCACAAAGTACTAAGACAAGACAAACATCACAACATCTACTCCTTTGTTCCACATGCATTTTTGGTTGATGTTCATTTTGTGTCACTCCCATACTCGCTGTGTGATCCAGGTTGGCTCGTGGAAGCTTTGAAGCTTCTACTACGGGTAGCAGACATGTTCCAATTAGAACAAAATTGGTGTTCCAAAGTGGATGCTCGGCAATGAGCTTGTGCAACCGAGGTAGGATAAAAACTGTTTCATGGCTATTTGAATTAAAGACTGTAAGCTTCTGATAAAATGAGAAAGTAGTTTAATTATTTTTTATCATAAATCTCATTGCGTGTCAAAAAAAGTAAAATTCATCGGCATATTCATTAGCCGTACGAGATCCATGTTTAAAATTTATCGGCATATACATGTGCTCAAACTTATGTGGAAGAAACAGTTAACGTAACTTCTTTGTTAACTTATGCCACGAACGAATTGGAGGCTTGCCTGCACGAAGATGAGTTGCTTTGACCTGTTGCTACCATGTTGCAGCATGGCGTCAAATTTTTGAAGAAACCAAAGGTACTCGACGATCCTCAGGAAATTCTTTAAAGTTGAGGACTTTTTGTACAGTTGCAAGCCGATCGAGCGGTGACCTCCTCAGACTCCACCATGAAATCCTGAAATTTCACCTTTGAAACTTGATTCCAAGCATCATGATGCCATTTTTCTTGTAGACAAAAATTAGCGACTTTGTAACTTAATTCCCAACATCATGATGGTGTTATTCCTGTAGACGGAAATTAGCATCTCTTTTGTGTAGCTAAATTTCCCTTGCTTCCACATGATTTTTTTGTGCAGAATCGGTGCTACATCCCCAAGTTGATCTTGCGGCAGTTGATATCCTTGAGTAACATGACCAACCTGATTTTGTTAGTATTGTGCTAACTGGTCTGAGAAGCTGCTGGAGCAGAACCTGGTTGGTGCAAGAAGTTGCAGAAACAGAACGTGCTACAGCTTGTTACAGAGAAGATAGCAACACATGTTGCAGACTAAGACAACAACATCACATGGTACATAACTGAAAGAGAGCATTAGACGTAATTCAAAACACTGGTTCAAAACAGATATGGAGGTTCAAGGAGTACTGCTGCAAGTGCTGATATAAGATCATCTTGTTCGTAAGTGAATGATGCTTGAGTTCTTAAACTCAGTCAAAAGGGAGAGATTGTTGTTCTGGTTTTGAATGAGTTTAAGAACTAAATGTAAGATGAAGAGATTGGATATATAGAGTGCTTGTAGTTGTTCGGGCGTATGACAGAAGACGTTGTAGCATATTAGAAGTGAACAAGACATTAGACTTAGAGACGAGAGGGTTGATGTGGATAGGACTTGGAGAGAAAGGAGAGGTGAATATTCTTGAAGATTTGTTTGAAAAAGGATTATCAAGAAGTGGAATATTTCCTATATTCATGGGAGTAAATATAGAAATATATGTCAAGAGAAGATATGGAAAATATCTTTTTCTTGAAGATGAAGTTGGTACCTACAAGTATAAGTACATGTTCTTGTGTTGTGTATAATGCACAACCTTAAGAGAGAAAAGAAACAATTAGCATAAGGGTTTTGAAATTTCTTGTATGGGAATACAAAACATAAGGGCTAAGGGTTTTTGAGGGGTTTTTGGATCTTGTATTTAATCCTTGGACGTGTGAGGCTAGCACTAGAAAAAAGAACTGTTATAGCCACGATAGATTTCGTGACAAAATTGTGGCTATAGGATTGTAAGTTTTTTTTCATGGCTAATCGTGGCTATATGAATGATTTTATTACGATTTAGCCACGAAAAAAAATTATGATCCTATAGTTATAGCCATGTTTTTTCGTGGCTAAAACGTAGCTATAGCAGTTTTTCCTACTAGTGTAGTGATATTTTGTTGAAAATTTACTTGTAAGTTTCTTTCGAAAGAGTTCTAGTATATACACTTTTTCTTTGTAGAGAAATTTCTTTTGTTACATTTTTTGCAGTACTACAAGCACAATCCCTGTCGCAGATCTCGTACTACAACCTTCGTTTGCACTTTCTATTGGTATAAGAGCGGGTCAACTAAGTTATTGGTGGAGATTCCGAGGATGGAGGATATAGTCCGAGAGTATATGACGCTTTCTAAGATCTTTATGCTTGGTCTTGAAAACTATGGTCATTGGAAAATGAATGTGAAGGCAATTCTACAAGGTATTGATATAGATACTTGGTTTGTAGTTGAAGATGGCTATGAAGTTCCCAAAACAATATAAAAAGATGGTGTTGTGGTCATTAAACCGAAATGTAAGTGAACAAATCACGAGAAAGAGATGTCAAAGTATAACGCAAAAGCATTATCCACTATTTTTACATCGTTGTACAAGAAACAATTTGAATTGATTCAAAGATGTGAGACAATAGAAGTGGCGTGGGATATACTACAGACTCATTTTTAAGGAACTAAGAAGGTGAAGAGTACCTGAATGGACCTTTGTGCAACGGGATTCGAGAACTTGAGGATGGGGAACATGAGTTTGTATCAGAGTTTAGTTCTCGAATAAGTGTAATAGCTCAAGAAGTTATCCCACTCGGCAAGAAGTACAAGGAACAGAAGTTGGTGAAGAAGTTTTAAGTTGTCTGCCAGCGAGATATACATCTTACAAGGCAGCAATATCAATATCTCTTGACATAGATGAGTTAAGCTTCAGTGAAGTAGTAGGTATGTTGATGGCCCATAAGATGGAACTCAGCGGTATGAAGATGCATGATGAAGTGACATTGGCAGATAGTAAGAGAGTAAACCAAAAAACAGAAGGTGGGGAAGATGTGAGTCAGTTGGTTTGTCTGTTTCAGCGAGTACTACATGGAGTAGTACAACAACCAGGACAAGAATTTTTTGGTGAGATAAAAAGAAATCTAGAAGCTGGGAAGTCTTGTGTCGATTTACAGGTGAATTTTCATGAGTACAAAGGGTTTGAACACTTCAAAAAAAAGTGCCCAACTATCAAGAGATGAGAAATCAAGTTTTTCGGTGTAAAGGAAATGGACATACCCAATTGGAGTGTGTTAATGACCTAAAGCAGACAAAAGAGAGTTTCTGGAGCGAGATTAAAGAAGATGAGGTCATTAGTCTGGTGGCATTGCGTGCAGTTTAAAATCATGAAGATATAAGTGGAAAAACAGACTCTGAATCAACGTCTGTAGCATGCAGAGAGTGTGTCAGCACATACAGTTAACCTCTAGACTATCACGATGTATATATCCATGAAGAATTTAAGCTGATGTATGAAAACAGGAAGAAGATAACTGCATCTTGAAGAAGTCATTGATCAACTTCAGACTGAAGTACATGCAAGGGAGAGAATGTCTCATGAGTTTCATGCCAAACTTGACCATCAGTACAAGACCATCATAATGCTTACTAGATCACAACAACTTGATGAGATTCTGAGTTGCGGCAGAGTAGAGCAACCTACAAGAGGATTTGGGTATAATGGATATGGTGGACAGGGTCTGGACCAATCAAGTTTGTGCCCAACAAGGCTACCGTGATAGAGATGGAGAATAAAATAACTAAATCAGGATAGAGATACAACAAATTCATAAAGGCTGAAGCAGGTCCCATCAGATCCAATTCAGGGAAGTTGCTATAGCAAGAAGGTGAAGATAATACATCCAGAAGATCAATAAGCTACTTCAGCGACAAACATGGACACTTCAAAGTGAACTGTTATAGAGACCGAGAAAGAGTGAAACATCTTCTGTAACAAGAAAAATATTGGTGGAATGGCTCTCAAAATTAAGTATGGATGAAGAAATCTAATCAACAACAATCTACATAAAAGAGTAATGCTGAGGTTGTGACAAGAAGGATCTCACAACGTACATCAGATTTTAGAATGTGCTATAGTGTATCTCGAGACCATGTATGACAGGGAGACTATCATCGTGGAAATCAAGGTCATGCTCAACAGAATTACTACAGAGTTAGTCAAGAGGATCATCAACCTTGGGATGGGTGGACATTATCTGCTGAAGGGTTGCAATTTACTCCAGCAACTCCTTCTTGTCCTCCACTTCAAAGGTGAGAAGAGTAGCCTTGAGTTCCAAGCTCTCCCCTCTTCCCTAAAATTTAGCCAGAGTCCTTTCCAAATACTTGATCGCTTTCTTTGAAAGCAATCAACTCAGCCCGCTATTTCTTCATCAATTATCCCTGGCTTCTTCTCCCCCTCATGTCTGGATCATCATTGTTAGTCGTAATGCTGCCTTAAATATAATGGCAAAGAGACATAGCCCGCATCATAAGAGAAGCGCAATTTAACTCGAGCACAAATAAACCATCTACAATGAGGAAATAAGAGTGGACCATTTGACTCTCTCCTTCAGAAAATATGTTGGACCTTAGCGAAAGCAGCAGAGATGTCGCTATACCTAAAAGAGAAGACGTTCTTGATGTCTGCCGGGAACACCCTGCTCCTCAAACTCCTCAAGGCATTATCATGAAAAGTAGGGGAAATGAGTTCCCACGGGGCACAACAGATATGGGTTCCCGAGGAGAAGAAGATGGGTAAGCGTCACCATCAAGTCTATGTGGTGGCCATGGAATGGCTTCAACAGAAGACAAGTCGTTTTCGCAATCAAAGTCGGATTCCTCCGTGCGCATGGGCCCTGTGCTGAGAAGAGGAGTCAGGAGCTTGACATTTCGACATTTTTTTTGGAAAGACGGAGAAAGAGTAATTAGAGGGATAAACAGTGAAACCTCAATGGCGATCAAAGAAAAAGACCAAGAGGAGAAAGGAATCATTGCTTATTGGTATCGAGATAGGAAACGAGTGACGCAGAAAGGAATTGTTGCTTACTGGGATCGAGAGTGGAGACGAGTGATGCAGAAATCGAAGGTTTGGAGAAGACAATAAAGTTATTTGGAAAGTTAGATTGGTGATGTTTCGTTTTTGATAAGAAGGGAGATTATAAAGGTAAGAAGGAAGAACAAGGTTTTTCTTGCAATCTTCGATAAAAGACTGTGATTCGTAACGACGTGGGGCCCACTATCAAATTGTGTGTAAGATACATCGAACCTATGCCGTAATTGCTACACTCGATAATTATTACTTTGGGAAACCGTAACGACATCATCCCTAAAGCAACGCAACAGAGAAAATATACCTCGAGTTATGGCAACAACGAAAAAGCCGGGAAAGATATATTTAGAATCTACATGATTAAGCCAAGATTGAGCTGCACATAGTCTTAGCTTAAGGGAAAAATTGCTGGGTGTAAATAAATCCTCCCATCTCACGACATGAAAATTCTTACTCAGGAAACTAGGAAGCAACGTCAAAGGAAATCATACCAAAGACCATTGTAAACGCGACTATCTACCACCAAGGACAACGCAATTATCGGAGAAAGAAATATTCCTTTTATTTCTCCGGATATTCATGAAGGAGGTAATGAACGAGGTTATAGAGAAATATTCCTTATAATCGATAATCTCAACAACTCCTCGAATCCAAAAGATATCTATACGATATCTAGAGGATATCTACAAAAAATTTACACATCTCCATGAAAGATCTACTAAAAAGGGGGAGGGGACCTTAACCCTAATTTCGACATCAACAGAGACAACTAAATATACATTCGACTAAGGCAAAGCGAATACAATAAGAAGTAGAATCCCTTGCTTCCTTTTTTTTTATCATAATCCTTGTTTGTTCTTACGATATTAATAAAAGACTTTTTTCTACGATTTTTTATTTTACTTTGATCTCATCTTTCCGTAGTAGCATAATGGCCCAACCTAAAATTTACCTTAACAGGAAAGATGGAAAAAATTGTTAGATAACAAAGGGTGGACTTCCAAGAATCTTATTTTCTATATAGATGTTGTCTTTGATGAATAAATTTATTTGGTTATAAATAAATTAATTACTTCCTTATGTCAAATCATATAAAAATGGTGTTAATTAATAATTCTTGTTACATGGCGTAATATTCTTCTTCTTTTTTTTGTCAACTTTACATGGCGTAATATTCAAGTACAACTAGGTGAAAAACCAGTCAAACGAAAGAATCATGTGTATTTTTTTCGTGACCCTTGGAATTATGATCCAGCGAGTTTTTGTTATTTGGCCTATTTCTTTTTAGTCGAACACTTAGAGCTTTTGCGTGTTCGACAGGCTTTACTTTCTTTTCCACTTTGTTTTGAGTTTTCAATGGTTCCTTTAATTTTTCTATAGCGATTTGTTTTTCTATAGCTTTTCAGAAACAAGCAATTTATTATAGATAGTAGATGTTAGGGTCTTTGTAAGATATCTTGCTTTTGAATTACTTAACAAACTTTAAGGATTATAGTGATCTTTGCAAAATCCAGAGAGAAGGACTATCAACCCTAATTGTCTTAGCTGAATCCTTCGTCTAAGATGAGATACGAGTTAGGTTTCCAGCTCTTATTGAGTCTTCGAGAGCCAACTTGTTCATTAAGCTTCCAACCCTTCATCAGTAGGTATGAGAGATGGAACATACCCGGGTTTGAAATCATCACTCATCGACAATGGCATAAAAAAACTGAAACAAAAGCTTCCCAAGAAGGCGACTGAGCAGAGCTCCGAAGTACTGATGTGTTCATAATTTAACGCATATTAAGCGTCATTTAGTATGTGTATTAGTTGCATTTAAGTTGTATATAATACATTTAGGTGTTAGAATTCATAAAGTTTCTAAGTTGAGTCTAGTTTTGGATTTTGTCTTTGCATTCCATTCTTTTGCATTTGTAAATACAACATTTGGATGAGCAACTTGAGAGCTTGGGATGAGCAACTTGAGAGTTTGGGATGATAGATTCTTGATGCTTAAACGGTGAAGAAACAAAGAGAATCAAAAGCCAAGTTAAAGTGGAGAAGAGAGTATATGCAAATAATACGCCATTATGACGACAATTGAAAGAACAAGAAGAAGAAGATGCCAAGGAATCTTGGCATCGACCCAGAGGTCGATGCTAGCCCACTTTGGGTTGATGCCAACCTCAGTTGATCTTCTGCAGCCCAACGTGAGCCAGCATTGACCCAGGGTCGATGCTAGTCTCCCATGGGTCGATGCCAGGCCACTTTGACGTGTTTTAAGGGTTTTAGGGCACCCTCTCTCCCCCCCTTTTAGTATAAATACATCCTCTAAGCCTCCAATAATATTTGTGCCACCTAAGCTTGTGTTTTTTGTGTGTTCTTGTGTTTCAAAGATTGATTTAAAGATTTGTAAACACTTTGTGCTTAAATATCTCTAAATCATTCTTGTGTTTGTCTTCTCTTCAATCTCTTGTTCTTCTTTGTTCTTCATCTTTTTTCTCCCTATTTCCAAAATTCTTATTTTCTCACAAAGTTGGGATTTTTCTTGGATCTTCTTGTGTTTCTTTGCATTTAATCATCTCATCTCTTCTCTTCTCTTCTCTCTTTTTTCTCACTTCAAGCATGGATTCTCAAGAAGCTTGTGACACTTCTTTGGTTTCCATGGGTCTTAGTGAGTAGAGAATATCAGATCTTGAGATATAGTAGTTTAAGGTTAGATCTAGGGTTGTAATGACTATTAGACTAGATCTTGACATAGATTCCTACTAGATCTAGTTTAGATCTTCAAAAGTTACATGCTTGCTCATTGACGCCTATAAAATGTTCGATGAAATACCTGAGAGAACTAGCTCTATGTCTTTTACTTGAATCCATGAGAGTGGATGTTACCTTGGTGCTAGATAGCTAGAAGGGCTTGAGAATCACTATCACTTACATGTTTAGATAGGCAACAAACGAGAGTTGCGCCTTGTAATGAGTATAGGTGAATAGATCTCCGTCACGAGAGTGGATTGATTGATAATAGAGGGATCCTTAGTCTAATAATAGCTTCGATCCTCTAATAAAGTGTAGAGAAACCCATTTGCATTCTTGGATTTAACTCTAAACAATCTCCATGTCTTAAGCTCGATTTTTTCCATCTTGAATCTTGCATTNAACCTCCATGTCTCAAGATCGATTTCTTCCATCTTGAATCTTGCATTGTTTGTCTTGGTTTTGCAAATTAGCTACTTGCTTTAACCTTGTGCTTCTTGTTTGGTTCATTCGTTGCATATGAATTAGTTTTTTTAGGTTGTGTTTTCTTTATTTTAGTATCAAGTCTCTACTGTCACCTCTCTTCGTATTTGCTTAGCTTAGGAGATATTGCGTATTCCTAGTGTTTGAGTCTCTAGTTCTCGTGGGTTCGACCTTTAAGTACTACAATCGACATAGCCGCAACTTGCGATTTAATGATGATTTTTAGTTGATTAAGGTTTACAAATTTAAAACTTGAAGACGTTAATCACTAGCGAAATCTAGCCTCATCAAGGTTTTGGCGCTGTTGCCGGGGAACTAAGTAAATTCTCATTAGGATTCCAATTTTTCCTTAGAGTAAGCTATCTTTTTATGTTTTGCTTCTTTTTGCTTGGTTATTAACTCTCTTTTGAGTGTTCGTTCAATTTTGAAGGCTATGTTGGAAGAACAAGAAAGAGTGATAGCTTTGAGCCTCACAAGCTATCAAGGAGCATATGAGACATCCACTTCACAAGAGTATTGTCCTTATAGAGAACAAGATCAAGAGCACAATGAATGGTACCAATCTCTCCAATTTTTACCATTGTCCAAGGAAGAGGAGAACCATTTTGCTAAGGCAATTTATGGAAAATGAAGAAAGGGACAAGTTTGAGGGAGAGAAGATGTTTGATGAGCAATGTTTTGCACCAAGGTCTTGGCATGGATAATATTGGAGCACACATGGTGTCAACCGAGACTAATCTTACAGAAGGGATCAAAGTCAAAGGAAGAAGATGCATTCCTTCTTATAAAACCAATGAGGAGCCAACTTCCATAGCTATTGGAGAAGGTTTTGTAGAAGGAGCTCAAGGCTTGCACAACTTCCTCAAAGAAGCCAATGAGTCCATGGAAGAACTTGAGTCACTCATTAGAAAGGCATCAATTGACAATAGTGTCAAAGAATATGGAGAAGAAACCGAGACCATGCCAATAATGAGTAACTCACTTACAAGCATCAAGGAAGACATTGGTGACCATTGGAAACCCATAGAAGAACCTTGTGAAGATTTCTCACTCGTTGATTGTGAAGTAAATGAGGAAAACTCCATCATCATGAAAAATGTTTCAAGAAAAGAGGAAACAACACTAGAAGACATCTATTTTACAAAAGAGGAAGAAGAAATAATAAAAGAATTTGAGAAGCTCTTTGGATGTCCTAGTGAAGAATATTTGAATGCTAAGCTTGAAAAGGATGAGGAAAATAGATGGAGTCTTTCATCCAAAGAAGACGAAGATGTGTGATCCATTGCCATAGAGTATAAAAAGGGTGAAGAGCCTAAGGAGAGAAAGGATGTGAACTTTGAAGAACCTTCAAAAAGAGTTCAAGAAGAAGAATTTCCTATGGTACAACCCTTTGACAAGCATCTTAACGCAGTCTCCATGAAAGAAGGAAGGAGACTAAATGATCCAAGAAGCATACTCTTTGAGGAGATACAGATGAATGAGTTTAGGGGGTGGTTCTATGATGAGTATGAGCTGGGTGATCCATGGTCTCATAAAGGGAATCTAAAAGGAAAGTCAATCTAAGGGACTTTAAACAAAGCGCACGTGGGAGACAAACCCATGAATATTCTTTATATTATGCTTTAAGTTAATTTTTGATTTTGCTTGTGTCTTGGTTGACTTGAAAATGTACATAGGGGAATTAAAAGCTTGTAGCCCTTTGAGTTGAGCTTAATGATTTAAGATGCTTTCTAAGTCCAATTTGATAATGATGATTTAAATTTTATTTAGACACTTGATTAGGGACGCCTAAGAATAATGTTTATGCATGAATTTGTCTCGTGTGGTATTATAGTAGCATTGGATTGGTGAATTTGATCTAATCTTTAGGATAAATTGCTAGTTTCTAAGTTACTTGTTTGAATCCATGAATAATTTGAAATAGACATAACCTAGGAAAATGTCTAGTTCAAGAATTTGAGTTTGATTTTGTCTTGAAAAATGGATTTAACATGAATGCTTACGAAAACGATTGTCGATTAAGCTTGAGTTTGGAAGTTGTTTGATTGGTTTTGCTAAGTTGACTTGAGTAAAACTAATTAAGTAATGACTTATGTGCTTGAATGGATTATGGTTTACACTCCTTCTTGGCATATCATTCGGTTTTGTCATCTCCATCAATACTTACATTACCTATTCTCTTTTTAGGTACCAAAATCACATCAAAGACCAATAAGAAAAGCACATGGGAAGATACTTAAAGAGAACAAAGAAAATTTCAAAGGCATCCTTCTTCAAAAGCCGACCTTAACTCCTACGCTTCATCCACTTGACGCTCATACATATGAGTGTCCAAATGTACGCCTAAAACCATTTTGAATACCATTGCATATTTTCTTTTTGATGTGTGTATTTAAAGGGTCACTCTACCGACTTAGGATTCACCGAGACGGTGAAATTTAAGTCCGGGGGAGGGACTTAGCACTAATTATGTTTTGAGTTGTGATGTTTTCTCTTTCTTCATGCATATTTGAGTCTTGCATTGTAAATATGCATATTTTGCGTAGAACAAAAAAAATTGAATCTCTTTTACAAATCATGGCATATAGATTGCATCAATTTGTAAATACTTAGGTTGTTAAGAGCATATAGGATTGCATTTTGCATAGGGAACAATGATAAAGTAGCCTTGTAGATAGTTAAGTCTTGCTTAATGATCAATGGCCTTAATAGAAGTACAATAATACTTAGACCACCTAGAACTAAAAGGAAATTTCATCTTTGGAATTAACCTCTTGAAGTCTTAGGAGAAGGTTGAAGCTAGTTTTCATCTAAGGCTAATCTCAACTAAGTGAAACTTAAACTTGACTTAATAATCTTGCTTATGGGCTTAGTCATACTTAACTGTGGATAAACAAGAGACACTTGAGCTATGTTTACCATCTTTACCACCCTTTCTTAGCTCAAGTGACTACTCTCACTCTTAGAGTAGTTTCCACACCCTTATAAACCCATAGACCTCTCTTTCAACCCCCCCATATTAATTTGAATGTGAGGCCTCTTTTGGAAAGTGCACACATGGGCAAAAACCTGTGTGCAAAGAAGTTGAACGACAAGGGAGTGCTTCCTTAGGATTAGCCTCACTTTAAGGCTAATTAGAAATGTAGGGAGGTTGTTCTTTGATCATATTTGGCTTTTGGGTATGGGAATGTGTTGGTATCTCAACCACAGGAAGTAGAGCTTTAATGTTAGATCATCAAAGGTTTGAGTCGGGAATTAGAGAAAGAGAAAATCGAAAAAGGAAAGAAAGAAAAGAAGAAGAAAAGGCACTACAGATTAGAAAAAGAATAGCTCTAACCTTAGCGATTATAAGAAAAGTCTAGAAGAGTCCATATTTAAAGTCTAAGAAAAGAAAAACGAATCAAAGAGTTTGATAAGATAGTGGCTCTAGAAAAATGGAAAGAATGTTAAAAGCTAAGTACATAATGTAAATAAATCTCTAGTTGTCATAAGAAGAAAGAGAAAAATGAACTTAAGTGAGTAAAAGGATCTTGGTTTCAAGGAACTTAATGGGAAACACGAAGGGTAGTTAAGTAGACTTAGAAATTTTTGGGTGGGAATCATTAGAGGTAAGTAAGACCTTGCATGCATTAATTGTTTAACTCCACCTCGCTTTTGCCTAATGTCTTGCACTAGTTTTTGAGAGAAACCACCTTAAATATGTGTGAAACCTTCTCTTTAAACACTTCTTCTTATCATTAGTCTTTCTTTTAACAAGCCAAACAGATTAGATGCTTTGCCCATAAGTAAAGAACACACATGAAAGCTTAATTGAATGTTAATGAGATTGGTTGAGGAAGTGACTTGTGGATGCCTAGCACATTGAATCTTTTTTGATTCATGCATTATGAAACTTATCTTTAGGACATTGAGAAAAAGACATTTCTTTCTATTGCGGTTTTGAGTTCCCACTTGCAAACCTCACTTCTGGGTTTGGTATTTGTTGTTTGCTTGAGGACAAGCAAAGGACAAGTCCAGGGGAGTTGATGTGTTCATAATTTAACCCACATTTAACATCATTTAGTATGTGTTTTAGTTGAATTTAGGTTGTATAAAATCCATTTAGGTGTTAGAATTCATAAAGTTTCTAAGTTGAGTCTTATTTAATATTTTTTCTTTGCATTGCATTCTTTTGCATTAGTAGGTACAACCTTTGGATGAGCAACTTGAGAGCTTAGGATGATGGATTTTTGATGCTTAAGCGGTGAAGAAACAAAGAGAATCAAGAGCCAAGTGAAAGTGGAGAAGAGACTATATGCAAATAATACGCCATTCAGACGGCAATTGAAAGAACAAGAATAAGAAGCTGCCAAGAATCCCTCGTATCGACCCAGAGGTCGATGCTAGCCCACTTTAGGTCGATGCCAACCTCAGTTGAGCTTCTGCTGCCCAACGTGAGCCAGCCTCGACACAGGGGTCGATGCTAGTCTCCCTTGGGTCGATGCCAGACCACTTTGACGTGTTTTAAGGCTTTTAGAGCACCCTCTCTCCCCCCTTTAGTACAAATACATCCTCTAAGCCTCCATGAATATTTGTGCTACCTAAGCTTTTATTTTTTGTGTGTTCTTGTATTTCAAAGATTGATTTAAATATTTGTAAATACTTTGTGCGTAAATATTTCTAAATCATTCTTGTGTTTGTCTTCTATTCAATATATTGTTCTTCTTTGTTCTTCATCTTTTTTCTCCCTTTTTCTAAGATTCTTCCTTTCTCACAAAGTTGGAATTTTTCTAGGTTCTTCTTGTGTTTCTTTGCATTTAATCATCTCATCTCTTCTCTTCTCTTCTCTTCTCTTTTCGCTTTCTTCTCACTTCAAGCATGAATTCTCAAGAAGCTTGTGACACTTCTTGGATTTCCATGGGTCTTAGTGAGTAGAGAACATTAGATCTTGAGATATGGTAGTTTAATGTTAGATATAGGGTTTTAATGGGTATTAGACTAGATCTTGGCATAGATTCTGACTAGATCTAGTTTAGATCTTCAAAAGTTACATGCTTGCTTATTGACGCCTAGAAAGTGTTCGAAGAAATTCTTGAGAGAACTAGATCAATGTCTTTCACTTGGGCCCATGAGAGTGGATGTTATCTAGGTGCTAGATGGTTAGAAGGGCTTGAAATCACTATCACTTACATGTTTAAATAGGCAACAAATGAGAGTTAAGCCTTGTAATGTGTATGGGTGAATAGATCTCTGTCACGAGAGTGGGTTGATCGATAATAGAGGGATCCTTGGTTTAGGAAAAGCTTTGATCCTCTAATAAAGTCTAGAGAAACCCATTTGCATTCTTAGATTTAACTCTAAACAATCTCCTTGTCTCAAGATCGATTTCTTCCATCTTGAATCTTGCATTTTTTGTCTTGGTTTTGCAAATTAGCTACTTGCTTTAACCTTGTGCTTCTTGCTTGTTTCATTCGTTTCATATGTATTAGTTTGTTTAGGTTGTGTTTGCATTTAGTTTAGTATCAAGTCTCTACCGTCACCTCTCTTCGTATTTGCTTAGCTTAGGAGATATTGCTCATTCCTAGTGCTTGAGTCTCTAGTTCTCGTGGGTTGAACCCGTAAGTACTACAATCGACATAGCCGTATACTTGCGGTTTGATGAAGATTGTTAGTTGATTAAGACCTATAAATTTAAAACTTGAAGAAGTTAATCACTAGCGAAATCAAGCCTCATCAAGTACCCTTCTAATGATGCAAGAGAACATTCAACCATCGATTCAAGCTCCCATGAAAGAGAATTTCAATATGATTACTTATTATTTGAAAGATATCCAATGTCTCCTTCGTAGTGAGGTAACATGAAACACCACGAACAAAATCTGAAAGTGCAAATGGAGGATTGCGCCTATAGTACTGCACGAACTGTAACAGAAGGAACTTCTGTACAAAGAAAAAGTGTATATACTAACACTTTTTCAAAAGAAACTTAGAAGTAATTTTTGAACAGAATATCACTAGCCTCACACGTCCAATGATCGAATAGAAGATCCAAGAACCCCTAAAAAATCTTTAGCCTTTATGCTTTGTATTCCCATACAAGAAATCTCAAAACCCATATGCTAATTGTTTCTTTTCTCTCTTAAAGTGGTGCATAATACACAACACAAGAACATCTAGTTATACTTGTAGATTCCAACTTCATCTTCAAGAAAAATATATTTTCCATTTCTTCTCTTAACATATATTTTATATATTTACTCCCATGAATATAGGAAATATTTCACTTCGTGATAATCATTTTTCTCAGAAAATCTTCAAGAATATTAACTTCTCCTTGCTCTCCAAGCCTTATCCACATCAGCCCTCTCGTCTACAAGTCTCATGTCCAGCTCACTTCTAATCTGCTACAACGTCTTCTGCCATACTCCCGAACGGCTACAAGCACTATGGATCTTCAATATCCTCATCATACATTGAGTTCTTAAACTCATTCAAAACTACATCCACAATGTCTCCCTTTTTGACTGAGTTTAAAAACTGAAGCATCATTCACTTACGAACAAGATGATCTTGTATCAGCACCAATAGTAGTACTCCTTGAGCATCCATATTGGTTTTTAACCAGTGTTTTGAATTACGTCTGATGCTCTCTTTCACTTCTGTACCAGGTGTTGTTGTTGTCTTAGTCTGCAACATATGCTACTATCTTCTATGTTACAAGCTTCAGCACGTTCTGTTTCTGCAGTTTCAAGCACAAACTACGTTCTGTTGCTGCAGCTTCTCAAATCAGTTAGCACAACACTAATAATATCTCCGTTGACAACTGAGTTTGAGAACTCAAGCATCTAATTACCAATCAGCATGCGACCTCCTTTGAATTGACACAAAAATCTATCCTTTAATCTAATACTATCAACCTTCTTCAGTCTTTTTCTCTCTCTTTGACCATGTTTGCGAACTCAACACTTATAACTCTCTCTACCTTGGTTGAGTTCACAACAAGATCAAAGCTAATTGGAGAAACATCTCCATCTTGCAAGTCGAGGAGATAAAGCCAGTTGTTCATGCTGCCAAGGTGGAGGCACGTTGGTCCCTTATAAGGGAGTTGTACATGCCAAAAAAAGCTCTTGGAAGCAATGCGATGGAGGAAAAGAGGTACCGCTACATGCGGAGAAGCGAAGCGATGCTTCGAGGAGTGCCACTACCTAATTTTGAGGATAACATTCCTCTGGTCGAGTCGGTTGTAGTGGATCCAATGATTCCCACGTGAATTGCGATCAAGGGAGTACTTGGCCTTGCTAAGAATCCCAACAGAGCATGCAGGGGTGATTCGAGAATTTTTTTGGCACTGTTGTGGATTCCAGCAGGGAGGTCCCGCACCCATGAGAAAGAAAGCAACTGTTGTGGGTAATTTTATTTCCTTAGAGTCTGACCATAGCTTAGACCAAGAAGATGTAAACAAACCCCCTAGTTGTAGATGCTAACCAAGGCCATAGCCAAGGACACAATCGCCAAGCCGAGGTCATAGCCGAGGTAGGGCGGATATCCCCTTAGTCGGTCTAAATCTTAAGAGATAAGGAAAAATGCCTTAATGAATCTAGGAAAATATTCCATTTTGTATGATAAGCTCGAATATAGAAGTTATCCATAAAATATATGGAAATATTCTAATTTGAAGGCTTTAAATAAAAAGAGAAGAACCCTAACTCAAGGATCCGAAAACTTTGAAAAAAACACACATGTTGTAATTGATCTCTCTCATCAATAAAGAACAATCGTTTTACATAATACTTTGTTCATCTTTTGCTCATCTCTTTCTCCAAAAACCCTAACACCCTTAGCGATAATTTTTTCTTGTTCTTCTCCATCGAAGAATCACCAAAAACCTCCCAAATAGTTTGTTGCTAGAAGGAGGGGGAGATTTCAACAAGAACAAACAATCAAAGAGGAGCGAATCTGGCAGTTCATACGAACACAGAAGTAACTAAAACCTCGAGTCCCCATCCGAGGAACTAGCTGCAATTCAAACCAAGGAGGAAGTACCTGAGACAGCCGACGATGCGGCGATCGCGGCGGAGCTTCAAGAGCGCGAGCTGATCACGGCAAAACTGCAAGAGTACGAGCTGATCGCGGCGAAGTTGAGAGAGAACAAAGCTCGTCTAAAGGAGTTAGAAGACGAGAACGCGGTTCTCATATCCTTAACGGTAGAGAAAAATGCTCATACACCCGAAGGTGATTGCGAAGATGAATAAAGGCGTGCTATGTTCAAAAGGAAAGTCCTATCGATGCAGATCCTAGGCGAAACACCACCAGAGATCGTGAAGGAGGATCGAACGCATCAGAATCTGAGCTGAAGCCTAACCCGAAACCCTGGCTCTCACAATCATAACAACCCTGGCAAAGCCTACGAGGGAAACGCTAACGACGCCCTAGGTGTAGAAGTCATGGTAACGGGGAGGCTGGAAGCCATGGAGAACATAATAAAACGTCTGCCGGGAGTAGCTCCACCAATTATTAAGAGCACTCCCAACTCGTATGCGAATACACCCTTCATTGATGCTATCGCCCTTAGCAAAGTCCTGAAAATATTTGCTTGGACAATATTGACTCTGTACGATGGGACCACCGATCCCGACACACATATCTCGCAGTATCGCTAACGCATGCTCGCTGCCCCCATTGGCCATGACTACTTGGAAGTCTGTATGTGCAAATGATTCAGAGCAACCCTCACAAGCCCATCGTTGTTGTGGTACCCCAACCTAGCCAACGGCTCCATCAACTCCTTCGCCAAGCTAACGGATCGCTTCGTCAAGCAGTTCGATAGCAGCCAAGTTTTGAGACGTCACTCTGACTATCTCTATCGAATCATGCAATGCCCAGACGAGTGCTTGAGGAAGTATCACAACCGGTTTAACAGGGAGAAGGTGTCGGTTCCTAAGTGCGTTGCCTCCATAGCCATCTCAGCCTTCAGACATGGACTGCTGAACGACAGTGATCTGTACAAAGACCTCACCAAATATCCCTACCACACCACGAAGGACATACTCTCCAACGCCTATGCTCAAATTAAATAGGAGGAGGACCCAGACTATCAAGACCAATTGGCGCAGAAAAAGCATCCAAAGGGCATGTTAACTCCAAGGCCATCAGGGATGATAAATCTAGCGCTAAGTCTGGACCCAAAAAACCCGCCAAGGGTGGCTCCATAGGATGGCCGAAGCCCTTGGCAAAAGTGGAGCACGAGAAGTACGTGCCCATGACCTGGCTGACATGTCCAGCATGGTGATATCCCCGACCGAAATAGTCACCGAGCTAGGACGCTTGAAAGGGATACCTACGATAGTTCCTCTCAGATAGAGCAAGGGAACTCATCCACGAACAAACCAAGAATGACCTTCCCATGGGGCCAAGGCCTGGTTCGGCAAGGGAAGGTTATGATGTTAACTTCATCAGTGGAGGGTTAGAAGTAAGCGGGGTGACAATCTCTACTGCCAAGAGAAGCACTCGCGTTGCCAATATCCATAATGGAGTAGATGTCATGGCGGTTAGCAAAGAACGCGATGGCGGCCCTGGCGTAATAAGCTTCACCACCAATACCGAAGGAGAAGTGATGACTCCACACCATGATGCCCTGGTGATATCATTAAAAGTTACGAACTGCCTCATGAAACGCATCCTCGTCGACAATGGCAGCTCAACTAATATAATCTTCACCAACGCCTTTGAAGGCCTGGGACGAAATGAAGAAGAGATCACCAAGAAGTGCACTTCTCTAGTCGGATTCAGTGGCGAAGTGAAGCTGACCATGGTTGAAGTCATCCTACCAGTCTATGTCGTAGGTGTTAACCAAAGGACCAAGTTCCTAATCGTGGATTGCTCCTCGGCATACAACGCAATAAGTGGGAGACCTTGGATACATAATATAAAGGTCGTTCCATCGACTCTACATTTGTCCTTGAAATTCCCAACACCATTGAGGAATAAAAGAGATTAGAGGAGATCAGGAATGGGCCTTCTCATGTTGTCACACGACCCTTGGAGCAATTGCTCTAAAGCCCCGCTCAATGGCCACAACCATGAAGATCTCTACCGAGCCATTGCATGAAGAAAGTAGCCCTCGAAAAATAATGCCGCATAACGGTTACGGGGGCAGGGTCACGGGCAAGAGAAGAGCCGGATGGGAGCACAGGGGTACGAAATGAGGGGGCAACCAAACAGCTGAAACTCTACCTCAAAAATACCACTTCAAGAAGGCCTTGGCGTAAGTCTTGGCAATTCTTTTCAGCCATGAGATGACCATCAATTTTCTTATAATTCAATTATGTAATAAAAGCTCCCGCTATTCTTTGATGAAAGAAACTGTGGGTCTTGAATTACATTCTTGAAAGAAAAGAAAAACTATTTCCTTTGGACAAAAAACAATACACACTTTTTTAAAAAAAATGTCCATAGGAATGTACTAAGGATTTAAGCTCACCAAGGCTTTGGGC
Source organism: Anastatica hierochuntica (assembly GCA_900406275.1). Taxonomy (NCBI): domain Eukaryota; kingdom Viridiplantae; phylum Streptophyta; class Magnoliopsida; order Brassicales; family Brassicaceae; genus Anastatica; species Anastatica hierochuntica. Next base: position 2,015 of record OVAN01005557.1, on the reverse strand, counting down.
CATAAAAAGATCCATATAATACGGACAAGATCTTAAAACCCATGGCTGGAAGGCCATGGCGGAATGCGGATGAGCTCCTAACTATGGTCCATCTAATGCAGACGGGATCCTAAAAACCGTGGTTGAAAGGCCATGGCAGAATGCAGACGGGCTCCTAACAGTGGTACATGCAATGCATCAAAACTATGAGTTAGCAAAACTAATGGATATGTGCACCCTTGTCAATCCTAGTACGCGACTCATAGAAAAACTTAAAACCGATTGGTAACAATTAAGCTAGCAAAAACTCTGATACAAAGTGTCAATAAGGCTTCGGCCCAGGGACTAAATGTCCAAACAGGCAGGTAAGCCCAGAGGCAGGTGTACCCACCGACTTATGTATTAAAACATAGATCCCAATCGATACTAAGGCTTTTTAATTAAACGCTTATGAATTCGTGACTCATAAGACGTAAAATTAGCAGGACCTTAGCTCACAGAAACAACACTTTTATAGTCTGACAGATTTGAAGCCATGGTTTACTTCGTGCTTGATTCCCCACAGTTACTCTTAGTTAAGACCACCATGGATCCTTGGTTATCTAAGGCCATGTGTCCCCGGGCTTAGATATCAAATTGAAAATTTGTAAATCTAATGCTCCAGAGACCATAGTACACCAGGGCCATGTGCCTCACCTTTTCTTTGAATGCAGGTCCAATGACGAAAGATCTTGGATCTACCAAAGCTATGGATGTCTAGGCCCTGGTAGAGCGGCCAGAACCAACAACTCAAAATGCTTTAGTTGTCCAAGGCTGAAAGCCCCATGAATCCGGATGTCATGCCCAAAGAGCAAGAGAGCCTTAGAACTCAGAAGAGAACACAAGGAGCTAACCTCTGCCCTGGACCTGATAGGATCGGACAAGACGAATTCAGAGTCCATTGTCTTCACCTTTAGAAAGAAGTATGAATTTAGCGCAACTAGTGTAAATCCATCTGTTTCAAAGGCAATTACTATGGCTCGCCAAGACTGCAATATTGATTCGACGTCTCAGCGATAGAGCATGTCTAACAAGATAATAGACTACGAAAATGACCGAACAATAAAAAGGCAAAAGGAGTGAAAAGCAGCACGAAGATGCCATACAAAAACGAGGTAAAAGCACTAAGAGCCTATTAGGGTCAAAACCTCGTAGATCAAAGACACAAAGAGTTTCGAGGCCGAGCAACCTAAGAATAAACTCATTGGCACAAAGACCCAAATGAAATTCAGCCCCGCAAAGGAACTCACGCAGGGTAAGATGGGAACCGTTAGAGATCTGTAGATTCAAAAGAGAAATGGATAGAAACCGCTCAAGGATCTACGGAAAAGATCATCGACAGTGAAATCCCTAAGTCAAAATCAAAGAACTGCTACCATCGCCTCGACGCAATCGCTAGTAAGGGTAAACGAAATCAAGATCTACCGGAAATATGCCAAAGACTTACTGAACAAGTCAGAAAATGTGGTGGCCTCTCGAGAGAAACATCTAATCTGACTATGAAGAGGCAAGCGAAAAAGTGAAATGACCAAAGCTCATCACTTTCCCGCCTATTTACCCTAGCGGTATTGGGTCGAAGACAAAAAGAGAAGCCCAGACTATGCCATGAAGTTCAAGCCTAAGAGTTCATCCAAAAAGATGCGGCCCGCTAAGCGTTAATGAGACTCACCAAGGTTGGAGCCATAGAAGCGACGAACTGGTGAAGCCAACGAGAGCCATGGCTGGAGCTATACTCTTATTTTCTTTATTATACAAAGTTGATCCCAAACTAAGATATGAACCGAAATCTCTTAAAACATGATCTACTCTTCAAATTCTACATGTGGCAAATGAAGAGTGGGGGGCAAAAATGTTAGGGGTTATTTTATTCCCTTAGAGTCCGACCATAGCCTAGACCAAGGAGATGTAAATAACCCCCTAGTTGCAGGTGCTAACCAGGGCCATAGCTGATGTACATACAATTTCATGCATAATTTAGTGTGTTTTAGCTTAGTTTT
>OVAN01005556.1:0-23250 GCA_900406275.1 Anastatica hierochuntica | reverse complement strand
AAAACACATACTAATTGATGCTAAAAATGCGTTAAATTATGAACACATCAGGGTCTTATACCCATCCTTTCGCTATTAGTAAATGGATCATCACCTTCTCCAATCCTAGGTTTTTCTCTTGGGAGGTGGAATGGAAGGTTTCGTTGGCCTCCTTGACCCATAAAACTCCTTTGATTGAGAGGGGGAATTCGTTTTTGTTGAGGGTTCTCTATAGGTGGAGGATTCTCTTGTCCAACTTCTTGATTCATACCCAACCTTCTTAAATGGACTTGTCTTTCTCTAGCTCTTCTTTGTTTTGATTTTTTCCTTTCAATGATTGTTGGATCAATGTTAAGAAGTCTTGTATTTGGCTCACTTCTTGACCTTGTTATCATACACCTTCCCAAATCAAAGAAAATCAACAAAGGAAAGTTAGAAACTTAAATAAAATAAGCAAAAAGATAAATCATAGTCCTTGAAGCTTAGAAATATTATAGAAGATCCTAGCTAAAGCCTAAATCCCCGGCAACGACACTAAAACTTGACGTTGGCCAAGTTTACAATTTATAAAACCTAAGCCCAACTTTCTATCCCGCAAGAGAACAGGGTCAATCGTATTACTTTAGGGTCGTCCAAGGATTTAGAGGCTCGACTAGTAGAACCTAAGCAAAGAGAATGCACTAAGAGTCCTAGTCTAGGGGGCGATTTAATAGGAGATTGTCACGGGTTTCCACTAAATCTAATGGAAATCAAGGCCAAACATGGTGAAAATTCATAAAAGAAAGCAATAAGAAAGCTAGCAAGAAAGTAAAGAAAGAAAGGAGTAAACATGGATATAATCAAATAAAAAGATAGGATCTTGAGACAATGGTTATGAGTTTGGGTTCAATTTAGAGATGTGATGGACTTCAGTAAGGCTTTATTAGAGGATCGAAGTTATTCCTATACCAAGGATCTCTCTATTATGGATCAACCCACTCTCATGACGGAGATCTATTCACATATACACATTACAAAGCTCAACTCTCGTTTGTTGCCTGTATAAACATGTATGTGATAGTGATTCTCAAGCCCTTCTATCCATCTAGGACATAGGTAACGTCCACTCTCATGGTCCCAAGTAAAAGACATAGATCTAGTTCTTTCAGACATTTCATCGAACACTTTCTAGGCGTCAATGAGAAAGCAAATAACTATGCAGAACTAAACTAGATCTAATAGGAATCTATTGCAAGATCATGCCTAATCATCCATCAAAACCCTAGATCTATCCCTAGTCTACCATATCTCAAGATCCAAGATGGATCTACTCACTAAGAGTATGGAAATATAAAGATAAGAGATGGGTCTTTGAGCTCCCATGGTCTTAGAATAATAGATCTAGAGAAAGAGATGGAGGAGAAAAGATCCAAATCATTGATTAAAAATAAAGACTTATTACAAACTTCTTAGATCTCAAAATGAAAGAAAAGATAAGTGTTATTAAGCATAAATTGTGATATGTTATGTTCTTGGAACATAAGGGGCTATATATACTAAGGGAAGGAGAGAGGAAGCCCTAAAAAGGGTCTTTTCATGTCAAGGTTGTCTGGCATCGACCCAAGGGAGGCTGGCATCGACCCCTGGGTCGATGCTGGGTCACATTGGGCAGTAGGATTGTCAAGGGAGGCTAGCATCGACCCAAGGTTGGCGAGCATCGACCTCTTGGTCGATGGCAGTGTCCCTTGGCAGCTTCTTGTGCCTTCTTTCTCCTCTTTGATGCCTTGCTTGATCCCAACTTCTTCCATAGTGTTTAGCTCCTTTTTCCTTTACTTTTAGCTTCATTTCCACCTTAGATTCATCTCTAGAGCCTCCATGAATCCATCTTGAAATTGCACCTACAAATGCAAAGAAAATGGTATGCAAATATAATATGCTCCTAAACTAGACTTTAGACTTAAACTAATGCAGTCTAAGACGTATATGCAATATTTACAACTTAAATATGGACGAAACTAAGCTAAAATGCATCAAAATAAGCATGAAAATATGTACACATCAAATATACAATTACATCATCCAACAACTCATTAATCCGAGGCAGAGAGTACTTGTTATTCATTGTCACTCTGTTCATTCCTCGGTAATCGATACATAACCTGATGCGTACATAGTTTAACGCATATTTAGCCTCATTTAGTATGTGTTTTAGTTCATTTAGGTTATATATAATGCATTTAATTATTAGAATCCATCTGGTTTATAAGTTGAGTCTAGTTTAGGATTTTCGTCTTTACATTGCATTCTTTTGCATTTGTAGAGGTGAACCTTGGATGAGTGAATGAAGAGCTTGGAGCAATAGATTCTTGATGATTAAATGGTAAAGAAACAAAGAGAATCAAGAGCCAAGTACAAGTTGAGAAAAGGAGTATGTGCAAATAATACGCCATTCTGACGACAATTGAAAATGAAAGAAGAAGAGACTGCCAATGTGTGTGGCTATCGACCATGCTGGTCGATAACGACATGCGTGGTGTGAGGGCTAAATCTTACAATTTTCTTAGAACAGATTTGAGAAAGAAGAATTCGTGGAACAAAGTGGGATGAATCCCGTTTGAGCTAACAAGACAAATACCAATCGAATAATATACTTTGATTTATGATTTTGAATATAACTGTTTACAAAAGAAAAATAAGGTTTCGGAATTAATGTAGGCTGCACTCGTTTCTCTCTAATTTTCTCCAACCAGGGACCTTGCTTCTCCGATCCACCATCTTCTTATAGCTCTTAGCCTTCTCCCTTCATTAGGTCTCAAGCCGCCTCGATTCCCTCTGGAGATCTCTCGGAGGTTACAACTTCTTTGACCACCAAAAATGGCGTCGCTTCTTTGCCTATCTCAGCTCAACTAACGGGCCTTCTCCTTTTGTCGGCCCATTTACTCTTCGTTCTCCTCTTAAAGGGCCTAGTCGAGATGAGGCCCAACATTTTCCCCCTGCGCCTAAACATAGGAGCCTCCCAAATTTTTGACGCAAATCAGGCTTTAGATTTCATAATGATTACGATAGCCTTCGATCCTCCATGTGGAGATACGCTTTTTTGAAATCAACGTCTCGAATTGACTTTCTTTGATCAGACGGTCCTGGCTAAGAGAAAATGAAGAGTTTTACCTCGAGAATCGTAGTGATTTGAAGGGTTATAAAAGGTCATTAACTGATCCTCCATCATCACACGCTCCACGATCTCCCAGGTAATACTCTCTCTTCATCTTCTCCGCCACTTGATTGTTTTATTTTTATAACGTAACTGGTTAGGTTTCTCTGTCTTTCTCTTAGAGAGAAACGATCCTTCCTCTGCAAACCCCTCAAGTTTTTTCTTCCTTCTTCTCTTCTTTTCTTTGTTTTTACTGCTTCCTTTTGGCTGCCTCCGTCATGGAATCCACTGGAAGCGATGCCAGAAGTCTTAAAGCTCCTCGCGGGGCCCGGAACCGTAAGAGGAGACAGAAAAAGTGGTCGACAAGGCGACCGTTGTTGCCATCAAAACGGAGATGGTCACCAGGGCTCTCATGATCTCGGAGCCTGGAACTGTCTCCTTTGGGCCTCACCAGCCTTCGATCCTTACTCATCAGGAATTGGTTAACCTGATTGCTAAAGCTGGGGCCCCCAAGGAGCTGTTAGCCGCCGCTTCGCCCCTCGAGACCCCTGAACAGGCCCATCCGGGCTGGTTCTGTGTTCAAGATAATTATGTTACTAAGTCTCATCTTAGGTTTCCTCTTCCCACTCTTTTGTTAGACTTGCTCGATCGATACGGTCTTACTCTTCCTCAATTCTGCCCCTCCGTAATCCGTGTGGTCCTAGGTTTGATTACTAGGTCCAGGGAAGAAGGAATTAGTTTCGGAATTCGAGAGCTAGTTAGTCTTTCCACAATCAAAGAAAGCAACCCGACAAAGGCGGTTGGAGGTACCTACTACCTTGCAGCCCGCCCTGGTCGCGAAATCTTTTCTTTTACTGTCAATGATGAATTTTGGAGACAAAAGTTCTTTTTTGTGAAAACCGATCCTTCAACAGTCCCGGATGGTCGTGTAATGCGCACCTCTTGGTGGCGTATTCTTGGTTAGGGGCAGTCTCATATCGTTATTCTTTTATGTTTTGTGTTTTATTTGTTTAGTCCCTCATCGGGTGTTTTCTTTTCAGGTTCTGCAGACCCTCCTCAGCTCCCACTCAAGCTAGTGAGGGCATTGGTCAGAAGGCTGAAACAAGGTTCCCCTAATTGGTCTGCTTTTTCCTCAATTAGAATTCGTAAAGCCCGTTTCCCTGAACTCTACCAGCTTCCGTACCCCGATCAGGTCTCTGTTCATCAATTAAAAGGTAGACTTTTCTCTGATTATTTAGCCAGGGTTTTTAGCAATTGACGGCTATTAAAGAATTTTATTCTTTGTTTTTGTTAGTTTCTGAAGACGAGAATCCTATCAACATTTCCACCGAGATCAGCACCTCTGAGACTACCCAGAAAATGACTCTTCAACCTTCCTTCCGGTCCACTGATGCTAGACCCCGCCAGAACAGACCATCAGGAGGCTCTCACTCCCGTAGCAGTCTTAACGACAAGGCTTCTGTTGGCTCTTTTCGAGCCTCAATCAGAGAGATGCTGGATGACGGTTCATCCAGGCCTCCAACTGCTGTCGTCCCTCTTTCCATAATCAAAGACACCTCATTGCCTCAAAGTAAGGAAACCGGGACTGAAACTCAAGAACTAGTGGGACCTGACTCTCGTGGAAAAGAGGTCGCCATTATAGATGACAATATTACTCAGAGGACCGAGGCTAGCCCTCGTGTATCCAGGGGAAGTCAGGAATCCGACCACCCTTCGGCCAAGAGGGTCCGTTCCAATTCAGGTGACAAGACAGCTAGGCCTCGTCTTCATCTTCCAGAGGTGGCCAAGGTGCCTGGAGCTTTACACATTTAGACCCAGGTTCAGTGCTTGATGATAACTGGGGGTTAGCTACCCTGATGAGGCATATGAAATAGCCGGGGTGCCCCTTCCCTGCCATCAACAACCTGAGGAACAAGGCTTGGTACCTGGATGTGTCTTACCACCTGGGCCAGGTAAACTTTAACACATATGCATTTCTTGTTAGGATTACACCTGATGATGACTTTAATTGAGGATTCTTGTCTTTCCTTTAGCTTGCCAGTGCTATCAACGTATCTACAGTGGGGTATGAGGGTCTTTTTGATGGTTTCCCGGATGTTCAAGAAGTTGAAGATGTGAAAGCGGCATTCCAGGAGACCAGAGACATGCTTGATCGTTCGAGGTCTGACACCTTGAAGTTCCAGACTCGGGTTGGAGAGCTGATGTCCCAGCTGGAGGCCCGATAAGGGGAGATTGCGGATCTGTCTCTCTAGAACTCAAGGTGAAAGGGAACAGGGTACTGGCTTTGGAGGGTGCTAAGCGAACTGCTGATGCTCAAGTTAATAAGCTTATTTTATCAAACAAAGAATTACTTGCTAACAAGGAAGCTGAAGTTAAGCGTGCCGTAAGAGCCGGCAAGAAGGAGGTAGTTGGGGCTTATGAGAAAGTGTTATCTACGATCAAAGAGAAGTTTCACAAGAAGAAGGACGAGGTTTCTATCTAGATCTATGCTCAAGAGATTCAGGCTAATATTGAGCTGTTAGCTGGCCTTATCTCTAAGGAGATTGAAAGTGCCCAATACGAATATGATCGCTTGGTTTCCCTCCTTCCTTTTGTGGTTACAGATCTTGAAAAGTCCCAGGTGTCTGATTTTTCTATGTCTAGGCTTTCTTTGCCTCAGTTGTCAGGTACCTTGGGTCCAATGGAGGCTGCCATGTTGGACCAGACTGCTGATCAACGGGCTTCGAGGGCTGGTGATGTTCGTGATCAAGAGATGGAGGACCTGGAGGCTCCGACTGCAGCTAATCAGGATGTTTAGTGTCTTCTAAGCTTGGAAAGGACAACTTTTAATCTTTCGTTTTTATTGCTATTATGTTTTTTTTTGTTAGGCCTGCTAAGGCTTTTAGACTCGTTTGCTCTAGTGGCCTGGAGAGGCCTTTAAATTCAGAGCCCAGAGAGGCTTTTAAACTTGAACTCGGAGCCTGGAGAGGCTTTTACACTCTTAGACTCTTTGTTAAATTTACTAAGTACTTCGGTTTTCTCATGTTTAGTGTGTAATGGCTTTCCTGGCCACGTGTTTCGCGGGCTGACGTAATACTCTTGTCGCTATCTATGCCCCAATGATTTTAAAGGGGTCAAGGGGGTCTTAAACCCCTTAACCGCTTTGGTCCTTCAGGCTTGTTAACAGTGTTAATCTTAATTTTTACTAACTTTGAATATACTTTCCATGCTCAAAGTCTTAGGAATCTCGAGTTACTTGATCGGTACTTACAGCTTTTGGGAATTAGGTTTCTAGGAACTTGTTTTTAGTTGATAGGTTTCTTAGATCTTTGTTAATTTTATGTTTTTAGGAACCTGATTTTCTTTGATAGGATTTTAAGACCTTTGTTTATTTTAGCTTTCTAGGAACCTGATTCTCTTTGATAGGATTTTAAGACCTTTGGTGGATTTAGGTTTCTAGGAACCTGATTCTCTTTGATAGGATTTTAAGACCTTTGTTAGATTTAGGTTTCTAGGAACTTGATACTCTTTGATAGGATTTTAAGACCTTTATTAATTTTAGGTTTCTAGGAACCTGATTTTCTTTGATAGGATTTTAAGACCTTTGTTAATTTTAGGTTTCTAGGAACCTAATTTTCTTTGATAGGATTTTAAGACCTTTGTTAATTTTAGGTTTCTAGGAACCTGATGCCGCTTTTTTTATATATTCATTGTATGCACCAAAACTTAGAGTTAGGGTGCTCGGAAGCATTATGGTTTAGGAGTCAGTTGCCTGATGGCGAGGCGTCCGACTCGTGATGGTAGTGGTTTCTTGGTGAAGTGGGGCTGCGCTCAGAAAAGCTGCCTACGTACCCTGTCAAGGGATCAAGCCTGACGTCGTTTGAATTTTTGAGTACCTAATGGTAGTATTTTTTGAGATTCATGGCGTTCCAAGACCGTATCTATGGTACCCCAGTTCGAACCTTTACGAGCTTATAGACGCCGGGTTTTACCACGTGGGTGATCCGATACGGACCCTCCCAGTTGGTTCCGAGTTTTCCGGCACCTTGCTCTTTGGTATTCTCGAATACTTTTCGTAGTACGAGGTCACCAACCACAAATCTTCGCGGCTTAACCTTAGAGTTGTAATGTCGTGCCATCGCCTGCTGATAGTTTTGGATGCGGACAAAGGCTTGGTCCCGTCGCTCCTCGATTAGGTCGAGGGTGTCTAGGAGCAACTGGTCGTTGGTTGCTGGTTTCGAGGTGCACAGGTTCCGTCGAAGGCTTCCAACAGAGACTTTGGCGGGGACAACGACCTCCATCCCGTAGGCTAGGGAGAAAGGAGTTTCTTCTATTGCCTTTCGAGGGGTGGTTCGACACGCCAACAAGACCTCCGGCAACTTGTCAGCCCAAGACTTTTTCGAGGTTCCATGGCGTTTCTTGAGGTTGGCTAACACTGACTTATTAGCGGCCTCTGCGTGACCATTTCCTTGAGGATACCTCGGAGTGGAAGTGGTGAGTCGTATGTTCCAAGTATCACAGAATGCCCTGAAATCGTCGGATGTGAACTGTGTTCCGTTGTCGGTAAAGATTTCATACGGAACTCCGTGGCGACATATGATATCTCGCCAAACGAAGGCTTCGAATTCCACCCTTGTGACTTGCTGGAGAGCTTCTGCCTCGATCCATTTCGTAAAGTAGTCAGTTAAAACTAATACGGAGAGTAGCTTCCGTTGTCCGCCAGAAGGTACGAAAGGACCGATAACATCCATGGACCATCTCATAAATGGATATGGTGCTGATACCGAAGATAGCTTTTCGGTTGGCTGATGGATGAGCGGTGAGTGCCTTTGACATTTCTCACACTGGGCGGAGTAGGTTTCGCAATCTGCAACTATTGTTGGCTAAAAATAGCCTTGTCTCTTGATTCGAATGGCTAGTGCCCGACCCCCCGAGTGATTTCCACACGAACCTTCGTGCACCTCAGCCATAAGTTTGAGAGCGTCAAAGATGTGGATGCATCTGAGGTATGGTCCGGAGATGCTTCGTTTGTAGAGGTCGGATTCGATTATGCAATNGGGGGGGGGGGGGCTATACCCTCCCGAATGTATTGCATAATTGGGATTCGCCAATCCGTTCTCCCGAGAATTTTATCGTGAAGGGACAGAGCATTAGTTTGCGCGGGTCTGGGTTCCGGATCGTTTCCGCACTCTTGAGTCGGGATCGTGCCCCCGGAGATATTTTGAGAATCAGGCTCGTCAGTGGTTGCGTTCTCGTGAATACCTTCAACATTGTTATTTAGGTCGGAATTTTGAGGTGTGGCCCCGGGGGTAGCCTCGCTTTCGGGGGTGGTGGCAGTACAAGTGTATAGCCTGCGAACTTGGTCGGTGCCCCCGGAAGCTCGCCTTTTGATGTTACGGGTTTTCGTTCTTGGGAACCAAAATGTGGTGAAGACTTGAGTGAGGGAGTCGTGCTGGATAGCTGCGGTAGCTACTTCTAGGGGCTGAGTTTCCTCTTTGTGTTCAGTGGGATTTGGCTTAATCGCGTCCTTTATCGCAATGTCAATGTTGGGCTTGTCTATACCTTCCACGGGTATTATTCTCTTGACGAAGGGGTCGGATATCGACGCCAGGGCAGCTAGGGCATCGGCGGAGGATCCTGGTGAGTTTGAATTTCACGAACTGGTTGGCGAGGTTTTGTACGACCTCCAGGTATGCCCCCATTCGCTCGTCTCTCGTTTCGTATTCTCCGTGAAACTGGCTGGCTACTAACTGAGAGTCGCTATAAGCGCTCAGCTCTCGGATTCCGAGTCCTATCGCGAGCTTTAGTCCAACAATCAATGCTTCGCATTCAGCCTCATTATTGGAGGCGTTGAAGCCTAATTTGTAGGACTGTTCTATAACCTCTCCTGTTGAGGAGGCCAACCTTAGGCCAATCCCGGATCCTTGCTTAGAGGAGGCTCCGTCAACATGGAGTGTCCATTTCGGGGTGGCGGAGCCTATATCCACGTATTCAGTAGCTAGCTCGATGACGAAGTAAGCTAGAACTTGGGCTTTAGCCGCCGTTCGTGGCCGATACTCGATGTCGTACTCGCTGAGCTCTATGGCCCATTTAGCTAGGCGTCCTGATTGGCTAGGGCTGTGCAATATAGAGCGCAAAAGCTGAGATGTCATTACGACTATCGAGTGTGACTCGAAATATGGGCGGAGTTTCCTGGCTGCTGTGACGACTGCCAGAGCTAGTTTTTGCACAGCCGAATATCGCGTTTCAGCGTCTATAAGACTCTTGCTGGTATAATAAACAGGTTTCTGTTCGTTTTTCTCTTCCCTTACTAGTACTCCGCTCACCGCTGCTGGGAAAACAGCGATATAGAGATATAAGGGCTCTCCTTCGACGGGTTTGGAGAGGATTGGGGGCTGGGAGAGGTAGGCTTTCAGCTGCCTGAAAGCTTCTTCACATTCCTCATCCCATAAGAACTTTTTGTTATTTCGCAAAAGTTTGTAGAAAGGGAGACATTTGTCGGTGGATCGCGAAATGAATCGATTCAATGCTGCGATCCGTCCTGTCAACCTTTGCACCTCCCTTGTCGTTCTTGGTGATGGCATTTCCAGGAAAGTAGCTATCTGATTTGGGTTAGCTTCGATCCCTCGTTTTGTTACGAGGTAACCGAGAAATTCCTCGGAAGGTACTCCAAAGGTACACTTAGCAGGATTGAGTTTCATGTCGTATTTTTTGAGAATGTCGAAGCACTCTTTGAGGTGGTCGACATGGTCATCCCCGTTGACAGACTTAACAAGCATGTCGTCTATATAGACCTCCATTGTTTTTCCTAGTTGTCCGGCGAACATCTTGTTCACGAGCCTCTGTTAGGTGGCTCCGGCATTTTTTAGTCCGAACAGCATAAATCTATAGCAGTAGGTTCCGCGCTCTGTTATGGAAGCGGTTTTCTCTTGGTCGTCTGGGTCCATCATTATCTGATTGTACCCCGAGAAAGCGTCCATAAAGGATAATAGCTGATGGCCTGCGGTGGCCTCGACCAGCCTGTCGATATGAGGTAATGGGAAGTTGTCCTTCGGACATGCTTTGTTTAGGTCTGTGAAATCTACACAGGTCCTCCACTTCCCGTTTTTCTTTTTGACAACCACTGGGTTGGCTAACCAGTCAAGGTAGTGAACCTCTCTGATAGCGTCGACTTTCATTAACCGGTCAACGTCATCATTGACTGCCTGAGCTTTTTCGAGGCCACGTTTACGCCTTTTTTGTTTTACATGCTTGAATGTTGGATCCACGTTTAGCTTATGCTTTGTTACCTGCGGGTCAACCCCCTTCATGTCGTTGGTAGTCCAAGCGAAGGTTCGGACGTTCTTTACGAGGAAACGTATGAGTTTGTTTTTGACATGGGCAGGTAACTCCGACCCGATGCGGACGCATTTTTCAAGGTAAGCAGGATCGATGCAAACTTGCTCGGTGAGATTCCGTGGGGGACCTCGCATATTTTGCTGCATCTCCAGCTATTCCCGGATCTGTAATTGCTATTGAGGGGATTCCTTTATGATTTGGAACCCTCCCAGGTGGCAAATTCTGGATATTTTCTGGCTACCTTGTATGGTGGCTACCCCAGTTAGGGTTGGGAACTTCACGCATTGGTGATATGTCGAGGCTACGGCTCGCATCTTATGAATCCACGGTCTCCCAAGTATCGCGTGAAATGGGGCCGGTTTGTCGATTACCACAAAGTTAATCATTTTCATAACTCCTCTGGCTATCACTGGAAGTTTGATGGTTCCCAAGGAAGTGGTCGTTTCCCTAGAGAAACCTACCAGATTGGCCTTCTGGCCGGAGATTTCATAATCGTCGATCTCAATACCTTTCAAAGCATCGTAGAATATGAGTTCTACGGAGCTTCCGGTGTCGACCATCAATTTGGGTACCTCGTACCCAGCTACATTGAGAGTTATGACTAACGCGTTGTCGTGTGGTTGGTCAAGTTCTAAGGTTTCGCTTTCCCAAAAGGAGATTTTGGTATTCGATTCCTGTCCAGACAGCCTTGGTCGGGAACCAGACTCAACCTTCCGTAGATGGCCCTTGATCGAGTTCACGGACTCTCGACATATATCCGACCCTCGTTGGATGTAGTCTACTCTAGAGTTAGAGAGTTTTAGGGGTGATGCTTTCTCGAATAGAGCGGCCACCGTGCCTTCCAGGAGTTGTTTCAGAGCCTCCGTACGAAGTGTCTTTCCTTCCGGAAATTTTCCGTAGATCATGTCGATCCTTTTCTTCCGAGCCGGAGGCGGCGAATAAGTTTCCTTTTCGGGAGACTTGTTCCGTTTCGGGGAGGCCTCACGCGGTGTCCTTCTTTAGAAAGGCGGTGGCTTTCTCAGGTCCACGTCTTTTATTTCGTCGGCAGCAAACTTGGCTGCTAACTGCCTCTGGAGGTCCCAGCACTCCTCTGTCGAGTGTCCTTTCCTTTCGTGGTAGGTACAAAATTAGTTTTCATCAAATGACTTAGTCCAGGGGGCTTTGCCCGTTGTCGCGACAAGTTTGTCTTCCTGGGGCTCGTCAATCGCATAGGAATGCTCCCCCTGAGCCTGGTTGTTACGGGAGCTACCCTTCTTGGACTGCCCTCATGCTTCTTGAGGGTCAGGTTTTAAATAGGCTTGCGGATTTTTATGGATTTTGTCCATCGCAGTTGTCTCTTCTTCCAGAGTAATAAACCGCGATGCTCTATGGAGGGCATCGTCTATCGTGGGCGGAGGGTTTATCGTAAACTTCGACCAGAACTCTGAGCGATACCAAAGCCCTCGTCGGAGTGCTTCGATAGCAACCTAGTCATTTGGGTTCGAAAGTTTAGTTATGACCGCCCTAAACTTCTCTATGTAGACGCGGAGCGTGTCCCAAAACCCTTGTCGGATTTTCCACAGATCTGCTTCGGATGGTTGCTTCTGAATGTGAGTCGAGTACTATTTTACAAAAGCGCTGGTTAGCTGATCTAAGTTGTCGATTGAATTTGGCTCGAGACCAGAGAACCATTGGAGGGTTGTGCCTATTAGGTTCTCTGCGAAGGTTCGACAATAACCAGCCTCGCATTCTTCGCGCGTGAAGTGAGCCTTGACGATGGCTAATCTAAAGGCTCTCAGGTGAGCCTTAGGGTCTGAGGTTTCGTCGAACTCGGGGATCCGAATTTTCCTCGTATCTCTTATGTAAGATTTAGCTATCCTGTTTGTAAATGGGGTCCCTCGAGTTTCCTCAATTATGCTTTCGATTTCAGGTGTCGAGCTCGTAGCCTTGTGGACCTGCGCATTCAGTCTCTGGAGAGCTGCATGCGTTCTTTCCATGTATCTCCGGATAACATCAGGGCTATCTAGATGGAAGGGGTCTTACATATCGATAGATGCTCGTTCAGGGGGCTGCCGCTGGGCCCATTCAGGATTTGGGCCCCAGATTCCTGGGGATCTTGGCCTTTCTCGGCCTCTGGGGCTGTTTTGTCTAATTTGGTGGACAAGGGAACCTGGATGGGCCGGGCCTGGATGTCCCACTCTCTGCTGAGCCTCCGAGGGGTCAGGTCAGTTGTAATCGAAGGCTGCATAGGAGAAGGTCCTCCCACCAGCTGTGACCGGATCGTGGTCACCGGGTCTAGGTATCGGAGGCGGTGGAGGCAGATCGTGTACCCGTTCTGACACCTGTTGCCAAATTACTCCCCCTTGCCATCGCTGTGGCGGCTAATGGATTAGGTGTCGGGACGGTTCTTGCTAGAGACGTCGAGGGAGGAGGCTCCTCCCCTTCAAGTATCGTGCGACTGGGAGAGAAGTCGAGATAGGATGAGTGCACTAGCGATCTCGTCTCCTGCTCGACTTGCTACTGTCGGGATGCTAGCTGATGAACCAACTGTTCGTTTTTTGGGTACGACTCACCAATTGTAGCATCATCTGTCTGATTTTGGAAAGCTGATCCGAAACCTGAGACGCAGCTGATGCTGAAAGCTATAGTCCGACAGGATTCAGGTCAGAGCCCCCGAGCGTTTGCGATCTCGGAGCAGGGTCATCGGGTAGCCTTTGTGGAGCTAACTGGGAACCAGTAGGCTCCGATCGACCTTCGGTGGAGGCAGAAGGCTCGTTCGAGGGGGTAGATCGATGGAGCTCTGAGATTCCAGAGCCTGCACGGATCGGTGAGCCATGGCTCGATGCTAGTGGCGAGGATTCGGGCTGGCTCAAGCCACCGTTGATTGGATCCATCTTGTTAGTTATCGGAGTCAGGGATTCAATTACTTTGTCCCCACAGACGGCGCCAAATTGTGAGGGCTAAATCTCACAACTTTTCTTAGAACAGATTTGAGAAAGAAGAATTCGTGGAACAAACTGGGATGAATCCCGTTTGAGCTAACCCGACAAATACCAATCGAATAATATACTTTGATTAATGTAGGCTGCACTCGTTTCTCTCTAATTTTTTCCAACCAGGGACCTTGCTTCTCTGATCCCCCCTCTTCTTATAGCTCTTAGCCTTCTCCCTTCATTAGGTCTCCAACCGCCTCAATTCCCTCCGGAGATCTCTCGGAGGTTACAACTTCTTTGACCACGAAAAACGGCGTCGCTTCTATGCCTATCTCAGCTCAACTAACGGACCTTCTCCTTTGTCGGCCCATTTACTCTTCGTTCTCCTCTTAAAGGGCCTGGTCGAGATGAGGCCCAACACGTGGGATCGATAGCCGCATGTGTCCGGACAGTTTTTCACTTTAGGGCAGCCTTTTACACCCCCACTTGTATAAATACCCTTCATAGCATCCAAAAACAAAAACAACTCTTCTCTTATCAATTTCTCACAACTTTCTTGGATGTTTTAAGTTTATTATCTTGATCTTTAAGATCAGGAGTCTCTCTTTTATATTTGTATCTTGGATCAAAAACCGAATCTTTATTTGTGATTATGCTTTCTATTTCTTCTTCTACTCTCTTCTCTTTTATGATTTGTGAGTAGACTCTTTAGATGGATCATGGGTGTATGAGATTTGGCTAGATAGGATCGTAATAATGGTATTAGGGATAGTTTATCTTTAGTTTCTAATGGATTAGGAGGTCTTGACATGTATACATTTCACGCCCGAGAGGTGTTCGATGAAATGCCTAGGAGAATCTAATTCATGCTAAACCTTTCTTAGCCAATGAGAATTGATTGGTAGGGAGATTAGTGACTAAATTGACTTGTTCTTAATGATTCTTATTGATTTTTCAATTGCAATAAGCGAGAGTTGCGTAATTGAATCATATAGGAAATGATTTGCTACCATGAGAGTGGAGTAAGCTATAAATGTCTTTGGTCATAGAAAAACTCTTAATAGCTTGAAGTAACACCACTGTTACCATCTTAATACTCTTTTCGATTACACTGACCCTTGATCCATCACTATACTTATCTTTAATTCTTGTCTTTTCCATTAAAGTTAATACTTGTTTCTTTTGCTTAATTTACTATCTTTCTTTGCTTTCTCTATCTTGTTTATGTTATTACTTTTTTGCATTGCTTAGTAGATTGTTAGGATCCCCAAACCTTCTTGATTCGCTTAGATTAGGAGGGATTGTGGATTCTCAAAGTTTAGACTATTCTAGCTTGCTGCGCTCCTTGTGGTTCGCCCCCTAAGTACTACAATAGCATATCCATGCACTTGAGGATTGTGTGATTGTTAGGAAACAAGCTTCTATAAATATTAAAGCTTCGTTGTTCACGCAACAAGTTTTTGGCGCCATTGCCGGGGAGCCAATATAGCTAGTTATAGTTTATCTTTGAGATTTAAATTCCTTTGAAGACTAAGCTTTTATTTTTAATGTTGAAATAATATATTTGCTTTTGTGTTTGTGATTTTGCTGTGCAAGGTAATGAATCAAAGGAATCAAAGAGGTTTTAATGAGCAAATACTGAACTTGGGCATGGAAGAACCAAGATTGGGAATGAGGAATAAGAATGATGGCGAGTGTGTGATGGAAAGGTTTCTTTTTGAAGGAAATCGTGCGATTGAAGAGCTAATCTGGGATTTTTACATGCCATTCACCAATCCTACAACAATGGGTATAAGATGTCTTCAACACAACCTACCTCACTTTGAAATCAAAGCTCGCGATATTTTTGGCTTAATGAGGAAGATCCCATCGAGTACCTCTACAATTTTGAGAGATTTTGAGAGACGGTTAGGATGCAAAGAGTCCCCGAGGATATAGTAAAGCTCTCTCTTTTATAATTATCCTTGGAAGATAAAGCTTCTCAATGGGAGAGAAGTGTTAAAAGCTCAACAATAACCACATGAGAAGAATGCAAGAAGCGATTTCTTGAAAGATTCTACTCTCATAAGAGGACTACCAAGTTTAGAACCGACATTGCCTCTTTTAAGAAAGGATTACAGGAAACCTTTGGAGAAGCGTGGGAGAGATTTAGTGGTTATGTGAGAAGTTTCCCACATCATGGCTTCACAAAAGGTAGCATTCTATAAATTTTTCACCGAGGAGTCTATGGACAATTTAAGCTTGCTATGAACACGACAACTAATGGAAATTTTGCTAGCTTAACAACCGAGCAAGGTGAGAAGCTCGTCAAAATTTTAGCAAGAAGCTAAAATGATGATAATGGCTTTGAGAACCACTCTAGAATGGATGATAAGCGCTGTGAGGAGATGAATGCTTAAGAAACTTGCAAAAGTTTGTGAAGAAGTGATGATGCATCCAAAAGAGAAAGATTCAACTAGAGGAGCTCCTAGAAGCCAACAAGAGGAAGTTAATTTTGTTCAAGAAGGATACCAAGGGAATTCTTCCCAAGAATTTTCACTAAGAAGGGTATATAGAGAGAAAACTTCAATGGAACAAAATCAACCCAAGGGAGATGAGATTCATACAATGTTAAAGACATTAGTGGTTGGGAAAGAGGATTTCGAAAAAGAAATGATTGGAAAACTTGAGATGACCAACCCTAAGACTAATGAATATTTCAAGGAGTTAAATGAAAGGCATGAATCTCTTGTCTCTCATACGAAAGATGTGGAATGCAAGCTAGCGGAGAAAGCTTCTATGTTGGAATCTCAAGGAGGAAATCTTCTCAAAAAGTGTGAAGTAAATCCTAAAGAGTTGTGCCAAGCCATTATAGTGAGAGGTGGAAAGCAATTCCCACCGAGGACTCAAAAGGAGAAGCCTAAAGAGGATGAAGAGCAAGTTGATAAGGTTCCTATGGAAGAAAAAATTCAAGAGAATAACCAAGCTAAGGAGACTCCTAAGGAACCTAAGGTGAAATTGAATCAACAAGAGAAAGCTACAAAAGTAGTAGCTTCTCCACGCCCAAGAAGGGAGAAAAAGAAAGAGCCAGCCGACATCGACATCCCCATTGATGAATTGTATCTATCGTTTCCCAGACGTTTTAAGAAACAATCCTTGAAGCCTATACAAGAAGATCAATTATCAAATGGGATGTCTCGTGGTTACAATACCATTTATGGATTGGGGTCAAGATCAACCGGTAGTCAACAAGGTTTTGAAGAATATAGTCACCAAAAGAAAGAGGATCAACACTTTGATGATAATGATGGACTAAGAGGGTAGTGAATCTACTCAAGACACAATGAAAAGTGCAAAACCTCTAAAACCAAATGGAATTCTCAAGAAAGGTGATTCTGAAAAATCCACAAAAACTTTGCTCAATTGGTAAGATTTTCTAACAAGATGCCTTGTGTGATTCAAACCCTAAGGAGAATGTGGTCTCATGTGAGAAGACCAAGAATGATAAGTCTAAGGATGTGAAGCAAATCGTAACTCCCATCATAATTGATAGCTCATGTTCTCGCCCGAGAAAACACTGCAAGCGCACAGAAAGTACAATGTAGTGATTTGGGATCGAATCTACAGAGACCCAAGGTAGCACGAAAAATTGAAGATCAAACGCGGGCTAAAGCGAAAAGGATATTTTGTAAAGGAACTATTAATTCGAAATTAAGAAGCAAAGAAAGGAATCAAATAACAACGAATTGTAAATCAATCAAAGAAGAGTTGGGCATTTGGTATTCTCAGGGAAACATTTCATTGTTGATTCGAATTCATGATCAAGGAACAAGTTTTAAACCATCTTGAACTGAAACACTAATATAGAATTGATCTACTTCTGTAGTATCAATTCCCTATGTATTAGAAGCCTTTAGACTAACTTCCATTGACTCTCGGATTATAATCATGCATTCTAAACAGGTTTGATAGGTTCACAATTCACTTAAACATCAACTTCCATTGCCTTAAGATAAATTGCTCATTTAGGATTCATTCAGGCATTTAATTGAACACTTTTCAGGAATCAAACAACCTAAGATCATAAACTAAGTGATCTAGTTAATTTCAGTATTCAGAACAATCCTAGATGAAGATCCAATTGATTAAATCCCTAATCTAACACTTCTATTTCAATAATTCATGTAATCCCTATGTGAGAACCCTAAACCCAACAAACAAACTACTCACTCATGATCAGAGAACAAACACAAGTCAAATCAGAGATAGACAAGAATGTATTGATCAAAAATAAAGAGTAAGGGTTCAAAAATTCTTCTCAGATTCGAAGTACGAATGATGATTCTTCTCACAAGGGTTACAAATCTCTCTCTCTCTCTACGATAGATGATTCGTACTTCGAATCTCACATTCAGATTCAAAGTACGAAAAACAATATAATGAAAGTGAAAACACGAGTTTAGGTTTTAGTGGTGTAATCTGGTTCTTGATAAGTTCGGTTTGGTTATCGTAAAATCGGTCTGCCAAATCGGGAGAAGGATCAATGGATCCTGAACAAGGATCGATCGATCCTTGTCCTTTTGTTTAGATATTTCTTTTCTTCACAAACACTTCTTTCAATGCTTGAAATACGTCCAAAATATGATCTTTCCGCGCATTCAAGCTCGATACCTGTAAAAACACTAAAGAACACAAATCTACTCCAAAGAGAGCCAAATACATACTAAAAATCATATTTCTCGACTAAAAAACGTAATAAAAACCTATAAAATGCTAACACATCAAATCCCCAGACTTGCATATTTTCTTGTCCTCAAGTAAAGGAAACGATGATTATGCCTACGGGAAAAGAAGTATGAAAACCGAATGGATTTGATGCTATCAGTAGACCTTACTGTTGGGCCCATGTTTAACCCCTACCAAGGCCCATCTGATTATTTAATGGCTTTAAACACTAGCCCAAACTTATGCTAAAGAAAATGAACGACGCCAAGTCTGCCAAGGGAGACCTAGATGGAGCTCGGACAGTTCTCATCAAAAGAGGTCCAGGTCTCGACGGCAGAAGGCTAAGAGAGTCTGGTCTCGGGTAGCCAGTGAAGAGGTCTCGGACCTGGTCAACCAATATTGTTGTTGATCCCTAAATTCTAGGAGAAGATCTCGGAAGGTGGGTGATGGATCCATATGCTATTTAAGGAAGAAGGAGGCTCATAGAAACTCTTCTTCAACTCATCCTCAACCTAGATACACTTAGACATTTTTTCGCTAACTTTTTCATTGTATCATTCATCAAAAGAGATAATCTTGAATCCTCTTTCAATATTTTAGTCATTCATTCAAACCTCTTTGTATCTGTTACTCCAATTGTTAATATCAATAAGAAATAGCATTCGTTCAACATAGCTCTCACGGGATTCAACCCACGTAATCTCTTTCTAACCAAAATCTATTCACAAAATCTAAGAGGTAAGTTTAATCCCTCACATTTGGCACCGTCTGTGGGGACGAGATAACTGAATCCCTTACTCTGTAGCTTGAGAATGAATCCTATCGATCGGGGAATGAACCCATCCGACCCTGATTCAACGAATCAGAGCTATGGCTCACCGAATGATGGAGGCTCTAATCTACCTTCCATGAAGCCTCGACGTCTCGATCACCGATCTGAGCAACAACCTCCAGTTGGTGCTCAACCGATCAGATCACCACCGAAATAACAAATCAAGGACTTTCTGGTGGTATCAGCTCAGGGCTGTCAGCCCTCGGAAACCCCCAGCGACAACTGCCTGTAGGCTCCTTACCACAAATACCTGCTCCGAATCAAGCGGAGGCTCAGCTCTCTGAGATCTGCCGAATGATGATGCAACTGGTGGACAGAGCTGAGGAAAATGAGCGCATAATGCAACAGCTTGCCTCCAGACAGCAACAGTTCGAGGAGGTGACGAGGTCTCTGACCACATCAACCCAGCCCTCGCAATGACAAGGCTCGGAAGTCACTTTCCGAGACCTAATAACTGACCCCTCGTTTCCTCGAGGATGCCTGGAGTTCTCTCCTAACAACGTGGTTCCAGATGGGCAGGGACCTGTTTTCCAGACACCTCTTGCTGGGACAGTTCCTGTGTTTAAACCTCCGGTTACCAGCGCTATGGGAACTAACGTAGCAACGACTTGCTCAATACCTGATCAGGTTCCTAATAAGAGCACCCGTTTGCCTCCACCGCCACATGTTCTTAGATCAGGAGGAGGTACATCCATTCCATTTAGGGGCATAACCTCATCCTCAGGTCTCTAGCGAACCAGAGCGAGAGGCTCCTATGAGCTCTCAGCCTCAGGTCCCCAGAGAACTTGAGCGAGAGGCCCCTGTGAGCTCTCAGCCTCAGGGCCCCAACGAACTTGAGCGAGAGGCCCCTGTGAGACCTCAACCGTAAGTCCCCGCGAATCTGAACAAGAGGCTATGGAAAGATCTTAGCTGAATCGGAGCCTGGTAAAATATCGGACAGGTACCAGGTACGATACCTGACCAGATTCTGGTACGATACCTGACTGGTATCTGACACGATACCTGACCAGAACTTGGTCCGATACATGATAGGTATCTGATACGATACCTTACAGGTACCAGGCACGATACCTGGCCAGAACCTGGTACGATACGTGATAGGTATCTGATACGATATCTGACCAGATTCTGGTACGATACCTGACAGGTATCTGACACGATACCTGACCAGAACTTGGTCTAATACCTGATAGGTATCTGATACGATACCTAAGAGGTTCCTCATCTAATACCTGATAGGTATCTAATATGATACCCAACAGGTACCTGGTACGATACCAGTCAGGTATCAGGTACAAAACCTGACTAGAACTTGGTCCGATACCTGATAGGTATCTGATACGATACCTTACAAGTACCTAGTATGATACCTGATAGGTATCTGATACGAAACCTAACAGGTACCTTGTAGGAAACCTGACAGGTACCATGCACGATACCTGACCAGATCATGGTACGATACCTGGCAGGTATCTGACACGATACCCGGCCAGAACGTGGTACGATACATGACAGGTATCTGATATGATATCTGACCAGATTCTGGTACGATACCTGACAGGTATCTGACACGATACCTGACCAGAGCTTGATCTGATACCTGATAGGTATCTGATACGATACCTAAGAGGTACCTCGTCTAATACCTGATAGGTATCCGATACGATAAAATGGGTACCTGGTCCGATACCTGATAANACCAGATTCTGGTACGATACCTGACAGGTATCTGACACGATACCTGACCAGAGCTTGATCTGATACCTGATAGGTATCTGATACGATACCTAAGAGGTACCTCGTCTAATACCTGATAGGTATCCGATACGATAAAATGGGTACCTGGTCCGATACCTGATAAGCATCTGATACGATACCTAACATGTACCTGGTACAATATCGGACAGGTACCTGGTGCGATACCAGTCAGGTATCCGGTACAAAACCTGACCAAAACTTGGTCCGATACCTGATAGGTATCTGATACGATACCTAATAGGTACCTAGTCCGATACCTGATAGGTATTTGATACGAAACCTAATAGGTACCTGGTACGAAACCAGACAGGTACCAGGCACGATATCTAACCAGATTTTGGTACGATATCTGACAGGTATCGGACACGATACCTGACCAGAACCTGGTATGATACGTGACAGGTATCTGATACGATACCTTACGAGAGCTTAGTCCAATACCTGATAGGTATCTGATATGATACCTAACAGGTATTTTGAGCGATACCTAACCAGAGCATGGTACGAAACTTGATATCTATCTTATATGATACCTGAACAGATTCTGGGACAATACGTGACAACTATCTTTTACGATACCTGACCAGATTCTAGTACGATATCTGAGAGGTATCTGAAACGATACCTGACTAGATTCTGGTACGATTCCTGACAGGTATTNCTTAACCAGAACCTGGTACGATACTTGATAGGTATCTTATACGATACCTGACTAGATTCTGGTACGATACCTGACAGGTATCTGATATGATACATGATCAGAACTATGGTATGATACCTAATAGCGATCTAGTTGTCCTTCCTTTAGAGGGACCTGAAGCTATCCAAAAATACATGGAACAAACTCATGCAGCTCTCCAGAAGCTGAACGCTCAGGTCCACAAGGCCACGAGCTCAGCTCCCAAAATGGAGAGCATAATTGAGGAGACCCGAGACGCTCCGTTCATAGATAGAATCGCCAACTCTTACATAAGAGATACCAGAAAAATTCGAATTCCCAAACACGATGAAACCTCAGATCCTAAAAGCTCACCTAAGAGCTTTCAGATTAGCTATCGTGAAAGCTCATTTCACCCGTGAGGAATGTGAAGCAGGTTACTGCCGAACTTTCGCCGAGAGCCTTGTCGGAACAGCTCTCAAATGGTTTTCAGGCCTCGAGCCAAACCCAATAGATAACTTTGACCAGCTAACCAACGCTTTCATAAAGAAATACTCGACTCACATTAAGAAGCATGCTTCTGAAGCGGACCTCTGGAAGGTCAAACAAGGAATGGAAGACTCACTGTGAGTTTCCATAGAGAAATTTAGAGCAGTGAGAACTAAGCTCTCGAACCCCAATGAGCAGGTCACTATCGAAGACTTCTTAAGAGGTCTGTGGTATCGATCTGATTTTTGGTCTAAGTTAACAATCAGTCTTCCTCCAACCATAAACGTTGCACTTCACAGATCATCTCGATTGATTACTGTGGAAGAGGAAACCGCATCTTTGGATAAAATCCATTAAAAGCCTCAGAACCCTCCGACGGCTGATTCTCAAGAGAAAAAAGAACCCTCCTAAAAAGGGTAATTCCCGAAACAGTCAGACCTAAGGAGAGCATTCTTATGTTGTTGAGAAAACGCAATAGGAGAAACCTGTTGCGACAACAAACAGAGACATGTCTATTAGACAAACAAAAGTCTAATAAACGCAGAAACTAGGTACCTTGCCATGGAAAAACTATCATTGGTAGTTGTAATAGCTGCCAGGAAGCTACGACCATATTTCCAATCGCATTCAATCATCGTAATGACTTCACAACCATTACGCACGATTCTGCTTAGCCCGAGCCAATCTGGATATTTTGCTAGATGGGCCATTGAGCTCAGCAAATACGATGAGCTTGGTTCCCGGAGTACAGACCTCGAACAACAGCTAAAGCTCAAGTCATCGCTGACTTTTTTATAGAGCTAGCTTCCGAACCCCTTGACGCAGAATCGATAACTACGAAATGAACTCTCCACGCCGATGGAGCATCTTCGAGGCAAGACTTCAAAATTGGACTACGGCTGACCTCCTCAACCGATGCCTTAACATCTTTAGCCTCCACCTCCGACCCCCTTGGCAAACGAATCATACCAGTCGAAGGTATATAAAACCCAGCATCGATATAGCTACCAAAGCTGAAATCGATATTGAACCGAAAGAACAACAAGAAGTTAGCCATCCTGAGGTGGTAGCCACCACAACTACGTGGGATGACCCTCCTACCCAAGTTCTTATAACATTTTTGTTCCCAAAAACCAAAATCCGCAATTTAAAAAAAAAGCAAAAAAAAGAAGCAAAAGCATACCTCCGGGGGCACGATCCAGACTCCGGACTTGACCTTGTACGTAATAGGTACCTTTAAGAACAGAGACTCCTTTACTTCTCGAGATACCTCTGGGGGCACNGAGTCCGATATTAGCACTAGAAGGTAATCCTGAAAACATAGACTCTTTGGAGCCACATTTTCAGGATACCTCCGGGGGCATGACCCAGCATCATGTAAATCCAAGCACAGAAAGCAATCAGGAACCTGTAAAGGAAACAGTTTAGGAATCGCCAATATCTCTCCACGATAAGGTCTTGGGGAGAGAGG
>OVAN01005555.1:289-21385 GCA_900406275.1 Anastatica hierochuntica | reverse complement strand
ATCAAGCAGTGAGTGCGAAAGTTAATAGATAAGAAATACGAAACTAATCTGCGAGATAAGATCAAACAAAAAAGCGTGAGTAAAACAAATATGCGAACATATTGCGAGATTCAGGTTAACAAGATTCGTAAGGTGAAAGTGAGATGAATAACGAAATAAAGATAATACGAAACAGATTGCGAAGCGAGATATGTAAAACGACAATAAAGTAACATGATTCGTAATGAAGAACCGTATGAACACGAAAAGAGAATCGTGAATCAAAAACATGGACAACAATCGAAACACACAGATTACGAAGAAAGTATAAGGGACCTTATTCGAATTCGTGGTCTGAGCGTGCGCAACCGGTGTTAAGCCATGGCCGCAAGAACAGTTGGTGACGGTTACCTAGAACTACAGCGTAGACTCGTAACCTAGTTGAGACGCAGCTCCCTAAGGAAAACAAAGTAAGAACCCTAGTTTTTTTTAAGTGTTTTGCGGTGACGAAAGTTATTTTTCTGCTCTCTTCCTTCGCACCCTTTATATAGGTCTTCGTGGGCTTGGCTCGTTTCCTTTCTCGTCCCTGATTTGCGCATATCTTTTCGTAGAAATATTCCTTTTTCCCTGATTTGCATATATCTTTTCGAGATCCTTCCTTATCTTCTCGAAACTTGACATTTCGCGAAACCCTGGCGAACCGTCGTTGTAAGTGGGCCGGTTCTCGCCCGAAAATCGTAAGTGGACCGTTATCGCGGTTTGGCCCCTTTCGGGCCGTTTCGCGGCCAAGTGATCTTTACGATTTATTGCGGGAAACCGTTTCTCGTAAGAATAAGCGGCAACAGTTTCGTGGAACGATAAGGCCGATCGTATAGTTTAGACTCTTCCGATGTTTAAGTTAACCATCGTCGTTTTACACGATCAATACGAAGTCCGCGAAAAGCACGAATCCTTGCGACTATCGTCATGACGGTTTGACGGAAACTCCAATTGAGACGAAACGAGAGACGATCAAGTGACGATTTGAAGGAAATGACGATCGGAAAGGATGTGGTTCAGTCAACAGACTATGACTGAACGTTATTCGCTTCTCAGCGCCAACCGGCACGAAGACAGACACTCTATCTTGGCGCCAATTGGTTCCAAGACCATGCTCTGGTCTTGGCGCCAAGAGGGACCTCTGTCTTGGCGCCAATTGGCGCCAAGACGGACCTACGATTTTGGTTCCAATCGACGTCTAGATCGACCTCTAGTTCAGTCGTCAACCGGTTCCAAGACTCGTTCGTAGGTTTGGCGTCAATCGGCGTTTAGACATTTCTCCGAAGCGACGCGGTTCTCCAACGTTTTTGGTTGTTTCGTTTCGCTTTGAAGTTTATATTTGGAGGCCTCCAGAAGTTTCGGGCGTCGATTTCGATGTTATCGTTTTTGACCCCAACATCCCCCTATTGGAGTTTGCAATGGCCTGCCATCACCAAAGAAGTGCTCGTAGCAGATGCATAAGTGAATGGTGGAGCAGACCAAGGGTCAGCCGAACCAATGTACGGTTGGAGAACATCGATAATAGGCTATCTCAAAGATGGTACCCTATCTAACCTAAAAGTGGAGTGCATCAAGATTAAACGATAAGCAGCGAGGTATTGTCTATCGGCGATCCTTCGGGGACCAATGCTAAGGTGTCTTGGATTACCTGAAGCGAGGCTCGTATTGGAGGAACTCCATAGAGGCACATGTGGGTCACACTCAGGGGGCAGAAGTCTCGCACTAAGGACAAAATGGGTAGGTTACTATTGGCCAACATTATCCAACGATGCAAAACTCTACGCACGTAACTGCAAGCAGTGTCAAGTGCATGCCCAAGTATCAAAACTTCCCCGGAGAATCTAAAACCGATAAGTGAGCCATTGCCATTTGTGAAGTGGGGGCACTTATATTGTTGAAAATTTCCCTTAGGTGATGCGCGAAGGTTTTCTTGTTGGTAATGACAATTACTCCACCAAGTAGGTAGAAGTAGAAGCATTAAGCAAAATCACAGATGTACAAATACGAAGTTTCCTTTGGAAGAGAATCATTTGCAGATTTGGAGTTCCACGAGATTATCAATGACAAAGGGCCCTAATTCACAATCAATGTCTTTAGGGATTTTTATAAGGCACTGGAAATTAAGTTAGGTTTGGCCACACCACAGTATCCTCAGTCAAACGACCAAGCCGAATAAACCAACAAGACGATCGTCAACATGCTGAAAAAGAAGCTGGACACAAAAAAGACTTTGGGTCGACGAACTCCCTGGTGTGCTATGGGCATATCGAACGAGTACCAAGACTGCCACCAAAAAAACTCCCTACTCCATGGTCTATGGCACAAAAGCGGTTATTCCCGTAGAAATAAGCGTGAGGACTGCTAGGACTCTTTGTCACGACGAAGAAACCAACAATGCTTGATGGTCCTAGAAATAGACCTAATTGAAGAAAGGAGGGAAGCCACCATGGTTCGGAATTGGTTTTACTAGCAAGAAATAACAAGGAGTTACAACATAAAGGTCAAGACCAAAAATTTCCAACAAGGGGATTGGATCCTTAGAAGAGTGTTTGATAACACCAAGGACAAAGCCGCTTGGAAACTGGCCCCAAATTGGGAATTACCTTACAAAGTAATTGAGGTGCGGAGTTCTAGAGCTTACTGACTACAAGACAGTCATGGAAGAGAACAACCGAACAGCTGGAATGCCCTCCACCTCATAAAATTCCACTTATAAGTAAAATGACCTTGGCATTAGCCTTTGTTCTTTCTTGCCACACGATGACCTTTTTTCCTAAAAATTTGACTATGTAATAAAAGCTCTTGGCTATTCTTTTACGATAGAAATTGTGGGTCTTGAAATACATTCTTGAAGAAAAGAAAAACATTTACTCACATAGTGTAAGAAACACTTGTGACTATGTCCTTTGGAGGAAAGAGTCTATACAATACCCTGAGAGAACTCCAGGGATGTAGACTATGGCTATAAGCCCACCTAGGCCATGTACCCATCATGGCTTAGACCCCCTTGAAATCCATGTACTATGGAAAAGCTCCTAACCATGGTCCATGTAATGCGGGCAAGCTCCTAACCATGGCTGACGCAATGCATCCAAACTATATGAGTTAGCAAAACTTATCGAACATGTACAACCCAATCCATTATAGCACGCGGATCGTAGCTTATGCGCCTAACACAAAGGATAAAACCTAAGGATTCTTAAAAGACTACATGCCCAAGGGACTACGTGTCCACTAAGGCCTTGCGCCCATAAGCTTTGCGCCTAACGAGTTCACGAAACTCACTAAAGGGTAGTACCGCTGATCACAGACTTTGGCTCGAGAACCATGAGTCCATAAAGGCACGTGTGCCCATAGGCCTAGTGTCCACCGAGTTCACGATAACTCATTTTAACGAACGTTCACGAGTGTTTGGAATTTTGTTGCAGAAATTAAAACTACGAGTTTTAGGCATTCAAAAAAAGAAAGAAAAAAGTACAAAGAAATAGAGTTGTAACCAATACAACCGCTTTAAAGAAGCATAACAAAAAGGCGGGGGGATTAGCGAACATGTCATTTAACCTTTGATTATGGAGTCTCACCTGATTGACTAGCACCAGATGTCCTATCAGCCAAAAGATACATGAATGTTTTGGAGTAGTCAGGGAGTGGTAAGCTATGCTCTTCCGCTTACTGCTTGGTCACTCGTTGGTAAGAAGCCTCGATCTTCTCTAGATCGCACTTCAAATGGTTCCCAAGGAGTACAGCTTTGGCCATCTCCCAATGAGTAATGGCATTAGCACTCTCTGACACTGTATCCACCAGACGCTCCATGGTGGTGATCTCCTTGTAATTGTCTTCAACCTCTACCCGTCTCTTAACCAACTACCTCTCTGCATGCTCAATCCTTATCCGATCATCAGCTAGGTTCCTTCGAAGGATCCTAGATGATGCATCTAACTCCTCAAGGCTTTTGATCGCTTCATTGGCCCTCCAACGCTCCTTGGCCAAATCGTGTTCTAAAGCCCTTGAATTGGATTGAGGCTCGAAAATCCTAGATGAATCTCCAATTTTTCGTCTCTCTTGGATAAAAACATCGATGGCTAGCTATAAAAAGAAACGTTCAAGCAAAGGACTCCTGGACTAAGGGTTAACCGCAAAACCAGGGGATGAAAACGAGCCTGCATAAGGTTAGAGTAGAGGTCTCGAGGGGGATGGCGCTGATCCTCGATCATGGCAGAAAGGTTATATGAGAGCAACCTTTCCTGGAACAAGTTTCCTTCCGATGAATCGACCATTGATTCAACCCTAGATCTTTTAGATGTCAGTGTGAAAAGGATTTCAGCCCTTCTCGGGGCTTTCAAGCTTGAAGCATTAAAGAGACCAACAATGGTGGGAGAAGAACCTTGAAGCCTAGCCGCAGCCGCCAAGATTTTGGCCAATTTAGGAGATGGAGAGCCCTTGGAAAACAAAGTTTTTTCCATATCTATTATTTAAAAATATTGCAACGGTTGAAAATCAGGAATCAACCTCCCTACACTATACATAATAGTTTTCCAGAGGCGAAAACTCACAAGGATGTGGAAGTCGACAGTGAAGATAGCGATTGGAGAGGAGACGTGATATGACAATTTGACAATGGCAGAAGGTGAAGACCCTTAGCTTTCCCACCAATATGACCCTAACAACAATGGGACAAAATTAGATAGACATAGATATCGCTGTAGAATACTGGCCCGAGAATTCGTCAATAGATGCGGACCACTAAAGATAAAGCAAATCACCAAGGATGAAGCCTTAGTGGCAAGAACCAACAACACTGACAATAGCCATGGCCCTAGCCACGTTTATTTAGCCTACAGGGTCAATCCTACACTATGGCTAAGATTTAAATCTCCTAAGAAAGAATCTACTCTTCAAATTCTACATGTAAAAAGTGAAGAGCGAGGGACAACTATTTGGGGTAATTTTATTCCCTTAGAGTCTAGCCTTAGATAGATCGGGGGCACATAGATAACCCCTTTAGTTGAATGTGTTAACTAAGGCCTTAGCCAAGGACACATAGCCATACCAAGGCCACGAGCCAAGGCTGAACGAATATTCCCTATTATATGATTTGAAATTAGAGATAAAGACAATTGCCTAATAGAATTATGGAAATATTCCTTATTGTAAAGATAGACTCGAAACTAGAGTTATTCATAAAAATATGGAAATACTCTTATTCGAATACTATAAATACAAAGGGAAGAACCCTAATTCAAGGATCCAAAAACAGATTGTTCAATTCTCATACATTGTAATCGATTATCTTAGATATTAATAAAAGAGACCGTTTTACATCTTTTATTCTTGTTCTCTCTCCCCTAAAGCATCTTTCAAAAAAATGCCTAAACAACGTGAACATTTATTTACATTATTAACATTACTTTTTAATAAATTATTAATATATATAATTAAAATATATTGAATATTTTAATTTTATTATCATATTTTACTGTGATTTATAATATATAACTAGGTGTTGGTCCGTGCCATACATGTTAGGGGTAATTTTATTCCCTTAGAGCCTAGCTTTAGCTAGATCGGGGTGATAACATCATTATGTTTTATAAGTGTTTTAATGCAATTCTCAATTATTAGAAGTATTCTTCTTCTATATATGGTATTTCAAGTCATTTCAGATCAACCACTGATATTTGGAGCTTTGTGGAGCTAATTGGAACAAAGTCAATTTCTGGACAGTTTCCAAGCATCAGAATTATCATCCGAGATGAAGGCGTTTCCCTCAAAAAAGTTTGATGAAATTTTGGCAGGAGCTAGAAAATTGAATTAGCTTTCATATCAAGGTTGTATTGCATCATTTGGAGTAGTAGACAAAGAGTTACACTAATATTACTGAAGACTGGTCCAACTATCTCGCAGATGAAGGATACGTAGAAAGACCATCACAAAAGGAAGACCATTTGGATTTCGAACCAGAAATTATATAGATTTAAATGGGTCTACTCCAAGCCTTTTTATTCCCAAAAAATCAACCCAAGACCTCTTTACACGAAGTTCAACATTTGGAGGCGTTAAAGGGCCGATTTCACACTTTTGACCTACTGATGAAATGTACTATAAGTAGTTGCTTTTAGCTTTTTTTTTTTAAGAGAGTTGTTTAGGTTCTAGATCTAGTAAGTGCCTAAGGAGGCATGGATGATACCCTTTGGGGTCGTGCCCCTTGTAGCGTCTTAAGTATCCATCTCATCTCAATACATCCATATTTCTTCCATCATTCGGTTTTATCTATCATTCTCCTTTTGATTTGATATGAATGCTTTCTGCCATGATTTATTTCATATTTACATGTTTTTAATCTATTAGTTTGTATGTTATACAGTAAATTACAAATAGTCAATGAGTTTACTTGAATTGGATTATTAGTCGGTTAGGTTTTATGAATAACGTTATCACCTTTTTTCATTCGTTAATGCTATTCCCCTGCGAAATCTTGTACGGGAATAGATCCGTAGAGGTATCCATTCTAAAATCTTGACTTACCACTGGATCTAGTATTTAGTGAGCCTTTTTAAGTAGGCTTCGAAAGTAGATCGACATTAGAATCGTGAACAATTAGTCTTGATCATTTTTAGGTGTGTTTATTATTTTGAGGTCATTCGGAAGTCTTGGTCCTTTTGATTTTAAGCATATAATTTCGAACCTCGAAAGTGGAGAGGATTTACCTTAGTGGTTGTGTTCTAAACTGAAACTTAATGCCCCTAGTCGTTTTTAACTCCTACTTGTTTACTTTAACTTTCTACTGTTTGAGCATGTAGAGTAGGTTCATATGCATCAATAAAGCCATAAACACCAAATAAAAACAGTGACAACACCCTTTCATATTTTGATCTTAGCTTAGTCCAAAATCATATAGGTTCTAAATGTGACTGCTAGTCCCTGTGGATTCGATCCCTAAGTATTACTGCAGATGTTGTACACTTGCATCTAGGTTTTAACTAGGGTAAAACTTGACCCTACATCAAGTTTTCTCTGTACACTTGCAGCTAGGTTTTAACCGGGGACTAGTTATATTTACCTTAGGATTTAGATCTATGATTAAGTCTAGGAAAATTTTTCTTTCTTTCTTTCTCTTTCACTACAAATTTCGATTTCTCTGTAAAAAAATCGGTTTTCTTGTAAAAACTTCGGTTTTCTTTTTCTTCTAACTTATTTTAATTATTTTAGGGTTTTAATAGATATTATTTAGATTTACTTACTAATAATTTTGTGCTCCCTTTTATTTTATAGATAGTAACACTTAGAATTATCCTTTTCCTACTAGGAATATGATTTTTCCATCATACTAACCTATTTAATTAGTTCTCTTGTGTTTTTCAGGGAAAATACAAGGAACCAAAACCTAAAAGTCGAAACTCTAAGCCTCTCTAATGCTGTGGACGAAAACTTTGAAGGATTTAGCTGTCCTAATCTGCACATACACGAATTCATGAATGATACTCAAGATTATCCTCAAGCCTATGAGCCTGAGAGAGACTATGTTGAGCCAAGAGTTGAACCTCTAGGAGAACGTGATTAGAGGCGAAGTACAAGCCATGAATCCACTCAAGGATGCTAGTATCTCTACTCAATACCACTGGAAACTCATATGAACCACAACAAAGAAGATCTACGCTTCAAAACCATGAAGGAAGATCCCTGAACCGAAATCTCCACAATTGTATTCCCCATGAGCAACTACGATATCTCTCATGACCTAGCACTCAAAGGTCAGAGATATCACATTACTTACCCCATCCTCTAAGTCCCTACACACCTCTTAATTCTCTGGAGCTCAAGGTAGAGCACATCACAGAGCAACTCCACAACATTCAAAGCGATACGGAGTAGAAAATCTATATTAATATAGATAATCAATACTTCGCCCTTGAGGAGAAAATTGAGAAGCTTGAACTCATTGTTGAAGGCCTAAACATGAGCCTGAGTCACATATAAGCTTCTTTCCTATAGCTATTAGACACTCGTTTCCCAGGAAATTCCACAGAAACCTAAGGAGAAGCTGAAAATTGCCTTGAAGAGAGGAGGAACGTGAAATCTATTGACAAAAGACTTGAGTCTTTGGCTGAGGACGTGAAGCCAAAGCAAAGGAGTTGTTCTTCGGACTTTAGAGTCTTAAATCTAAGGATCAAAAGGTTCAAAGAAGAATAAGATGAAAGGATTAAAGAGCTGGAAGATAGTTTGGAAGAATTGGTGTCTAATTCCAATGGAATGAACAAGAAGATGGAGGATGACCAGCAGGATGAAAAGGAAAGCATGGGAAGAATGGACCACAAAACCTCTGATATTCGTGATATCAAGATCAATCTTGATCTCCTAATCTCTCATCTGAAAGACATTGAGAAGAAACTAGTGGAGAATGAAGAAAATTCCACTAAATTTGTCACTAAGCCTAATGACCTGAAGGAAGAGGTCATAGCTTTTGATTTTCAGCCTTCAGAAAATCAAAACTCGCCCCAAGGAGTAGGATCACACATGCCTTTTAAGAGGATAACAAGAATACGAGCCACTCAACCAAAATCTAGGCTTCAAATTGAGCACAAAAGTGACAATGTCTACTTGGGATCAAGAGAAGAAAATCCCTCGAATTCATGGGAGAATTGGGAAGCATTAATCACGAAATCTCAAGACTTACTAGTTGATAGGACGTTTGACAGAGCATGGGCCACTAAAAAGGAACTCAGGAAGTGTCTTAAGTACAAAACGCAAGACATAGAACATATAGAAGGCATGTTCAACAACATCAGGGATCCCAACAGGCGTTACACCACAATTCTAACATTGGAAGACACAGGACTCTTCCTAATCAAGTGTTCCATCAAGAAAAAAAGTCTTTGAGAACGCTCTATTCGACTCTGGAGCTGGAGTAAACCTCATGCGAACACATATTGCTGCGCGGCTTGGTTTCACAAACTTCAGGACTTTGGAGATGTGTATCATCTTCGCTAATGGATCAATAAGAAGACTTGTAGGATCATTATGTGGTATCTTAATAAGAACCAATAACGCTCTTGTGCATACTGATTTTCAGGTTGTTGACGTAGCAGAGAAGTATTCATCAAGTTTAATACTCAAAAGAGACTTTCTTGAAATAGTAGGAGCTGTCATGGACTGACCAAATGGAAAAATGCACTTAATTGATGTTGATAAGGACCTTTACTACATGATAGCACCTTATGCATATCCAGCAATGGAGGTTAGATGCCCTCAACCGATAAGAACGGTTGCTTTGGAAGTAGAAGCACAAAAACGAGATGAGGATTCATCTCAAGGATCTAAAATAGGAGGATGGAGATTTAACTCTCCATTAGGGCTTCCTCATGCCTAAAATTGCCCAGGAATCAAACTAATTGATTTTAAACAAGCGCTATATGGGAGACAACAAATACGTTTTTTGTTCTTTAAGCTTTATTTGATTTTGATTTTTAGACTTTGATCTTAGGAAAAATTTGTTTAATTTGGTGTTATAAGTTTAAAAAAATGTTTTTTAAGTTTTAATTCTTTGATTTTCGTAGAAACTTAGTTTGGAAGGGAAGAAAAATGGAGAAAATTTAATCTGGACATGTTCTGCACATTTGAGCCGTAAAACAAGATCTCGCCAAAAACAAGGCACCGACCAGTCGTAGGAGCACCACCACCCGGTCCCAAGAAGCTCCCAGCACAGTTCCAGGGAGTCCCGCAACTGACCGTCTGGGCAAAACAAGCCCCTGACTGGTGGCAGGGGCTTTGTGCCCCAAACGGTCGAGGCACTTAGCCTCCACGACCGGCCGCGTGGATTGTTGTTTCCAACACCGGTCCTGGCCAGTTCGCCAACCGGTCACAGCCTGTCCCATGCCTTAACCCATCCGGACTACCTATTTCCACGTCCCGATCATCCCATTCCCGATCCGGACACGCTTTTGGCCGAGAAAAACATTACCGAACGTTCAATTTTCACATTTTCTAGGCCGGATCATGCATAAACTAAAAATTTTCAAGGTTACGAAGTAAAATTAACATTTATATACCATTTTATGGTGATTTTTAGGATAGGAACCTCAAGAACACATGGATACACACTTTAAGCTACAAGGAGCCTAAACCGAGAAATTTCTTGCATCCTAGCCACTTTATTGCCGCCAAGCATATAATCAATTAAGTTTTTTCCAGAACCTTACAGAGGTTTTAAGGGACATTTTAAAGTTTTGAAACCCCCTCAAAGACTCTTAAACACAAAGGCAAGCCTATGGAGCAAGAATTTGGACTTCAAAGGAACTCTGAGAGAGAACTTCAGTTTTAATTCATGCCCAGGAGTATTGTGTTTAGAATAAAGATTTTTATGAAGCTA
The DNA here is from genome assembly GCA_900406275.1 of Anastatica hierochuntica. Classification (NCBI taxonomy): domain Eukaryota; kingdom Viridiplantae; phylum Streptophyta; class Magnoliopsida; order Brassicales; family Brassicaceae; genus Anastatica; species Anastatica hierochuntica. The sequence goes on along the minus strand of OVAN01005555.1, from coordinate 11,001 downwards.
TAAGTGATCTAGTCAAGGAAGAGCCATTCGTCATCCACATCCCAAAGCTCAAAAATGTGATCAAAGGAACAAAGACCACAACTAGAGCATCTAAGAGCAATATAAGTCAAACGAACTTTCATGCCAACTGAACATCATTAAATACCTTCATAAAAATGTGAGAAAGAGGCTGGCAGAGATCTTCATCGACTTTTGGTTAAACGGGACACAAAACCGACAAATTTGATTTTTCTAAAACTCTTATCTTGGAGTTGAACCAAGTCCTACTGCTGAAAACGACCAAATAAAGTTGGAAATTTATGAAGAATAGCCCAAGCAGATTTGGAATCGCTCATACTTCATTTCGGAGCGCCAGATTGACTAGAAACCGAAGAAAAACTCGGGCAAGGCCAAACAAAGCTCCGCCACGCGAACCAATATGTCAAGTTGACAATTTACTACTTAGTCGCATATGAATAAGGTGTTTATCAAGAAAAACCAGCCTTGGAACGGTTAGATTCACATCAATCCAATTTCTCATCAAAATAAGCCAAACCAAGCATTCTGAAGTGACCAAACTCGGCCACAACAATATTGGTATGAGCTTCAGCATTTATTATACATTTTTACTTAACAAATTTGCTGTTTTTAGTAAGTTTTCAGTTTGGTCGGAGTAGTCTTCATGAATTGCAAAAACGGACCATTGTTATTCATTTCGGTTTACCGAAACATCAAAAATAGCCGTCTAACTCTCCATATTTTCGACCAGCAGCCTAGTAACTCCTATTCTCTATCTTTTACATTAGTTTTCAATACCTTCCTCACTTGATTTTACACTGGGAAGATGTAAGTTAAGTTCGGAGGAATTCTTATTATTACTAATGCTTCTTTTTCTTTGTTTTTGTGACTTTTGAGTCGTTTTAAAACATTTTCAAAACAAAAACGTTTTATTGAGTCAAAATCAGTCCGAAAACAAGCTTGACTTTGAACTAACTAAGTAATTAAGGACTAGTGTTCGTAATGTCATTGCTTGACTACAGTTTAGCCATTCGGGAAAGCTCTGGTAGATCAGCTAACCAAGACACCATATCACATGATATCCGGGTAATCCTAAGTAACTCAACATTTAATGAAATTAATTTTCTTTTCTTGGGGCTTGGTATCCATTGAATCAGACTTCTCTTCAGATTCAAAAACATTAGTCTACAGTTCCCCTCTTTCATGTTTAACAAAAATCATCAAAAAAGATGCTTATGCTTATTGTGAATTTCAGAAACAATAAAATCTGAATGAGCTTAAAAGGAAAAAAAGAATAAAGAGATCGATAGAAAAAATAAAATGATACCCTAGAAAATTAGGGAAAAAATCGATTCTCAAGAGGTTGATAGAGAAAATAAAATGATACCCTAGAAGAGTAGGGAGAAATCAACCTCTTACAAGCATTTAAAACGTGAATAAGGAAGAGGAAAGTAACCGATTGTGGGCTGTAAAATGTTAGGATCTTGATTGAGTTGAGTCTATGTAATCAATGATCGATACTCCCTTGAAAAGACCACACGTTGTAGATTTTAGGAGTTGTTATAGAGATCATGGGTCATTCATGTTGATTGTGGCTGAATTGGGGACGTTTCTAGACTTGTAGTTATTACTGAGAGTTTTATTTAAATGTTGACTCTGGTGTTACTCGATTTCGACAATTAAAGTCACTAATAAGTTCAGAAAATCCAGATAAGTTTCCAAATTTTCAAACTTCTTCTATGTTCTTCTTTTTCTCAGCTTGAGGACGAGCTAGAAACTAAGTCTGGGGGAGTTGATAACATCATTATTTTGCCACTTTTCCTTTAGATTTTAGTATGTTTTATTGGTGTTTTTATGCAATTCTCAATGATTAGAAGTATTTTTCTTCTATTTGTGGTATTTCAAGTCATTTCAGGTCAACCAATGATATTTGAAGTTTTGTGGAACTAATTGGAGTAAAGTCAGTTTCTGTACAGTTTCCAAGCATCAGAATTATCATCTCAGATGCAGGCCTTTTCCTATATGGATTTTGATGAAATTCTGACAGAAGATATAGAATTGAATTAGCTTTCATATCAAAGTGGTCTTGCATCATTTGGAGTAGCAAACAAAGAGTTACACTAATACTACTGAAGACTGGTCCAGCTATCTCGCATATGAAGGATGCGTAGAAAGACCAAAACAAAAGGAAGACCAATTGGGTTTCGAACCAGACATTCTCTAGAATTATATGGATCTATTCCTAGCCTTTTTATTCCCAAGAACTCAACCCAAGACCTCTTTATACGAAACTCAACACATAGAGGCCTTAAAGGCCCGGTTTCACACTTTTGGCCTATTGAGAAAATTTACTATAAATAGTTGCTTTTAGCTTTTGTTTTGAAGAGAATTGTTTAGGTTTTATTTCGAATAAATGCATAAGGAGGCAGGGACGATACCCTTTGGGGTCGTGCCCCTTGTAGCCACCTAAGGATTCGTCTCATCTCAATACATCCATATTTCTTTCATCATTCAGTTTTATCTATCCTTCTCCCTTTGATTTGATATAAATGCTTGCTGCCATGATTGATTTCATGTTTACATGTTTTTAATCTATTAGTTCGCATTTTAGACAGTAGATTACAAGGAGTCAATGAGTTTACTTGAATAGTATTATTAGTCGGTTAGGTTTTATCAATAACGTTATCACATTTATTTATTTGTTAATACTTTTCCCCTACGAAAGCTGGTACGGGAATAGATCTATAGCGGTATCCATTCCAAAAGCTTGATTTACCGCTGGATCTAGTATTTTGTGAGCCTTTCTAAGTAGGCTTCAAAAATAGATCCTCTTTAGAATTATGAACAATCAAGCTTGATCGTTTTTAGGCGTGTTTATTATTTTCAGGGCATTCGAAAGTCTAGGTCCTTTTGACATTAAGCATAGAATCCCGAACCTTAATAGTGGAGAGGATTTTCCTTAGTGACAGTGTTCTAGACCGAAACTTAATGTCCCTAATCATTTTGAACTCCTACTTGTTTACTTTAACTTTCTATTGTTTGATGCATATCTTTTCATTGATCTATCTTTTGTAAATGAGCATGTAGAGTAGGTTCATATGCATCAATAAAGCCATAAAAACCAAATAAAAACAGTGACAACACCTTTGCATATTTTTTTCTTAACTTAGTCTAAAATCATATAGGTTTTACGTGTGACTGCTAGTCCGTGTGGATTCGATCCCTAAGTATTATTGCGGATGTTGTACACTTGCAGCTAGGTTTTAATTGGGGTAAAAATTGACCTCACATCAGGGGGCATATAGATAACCTCCTTAGTTGGATGTGTTAATCGAGACCTTAGCTAAGGACACATAGCCGTGCCAAGGCTACGAGCCAAGGCTGAGAGAATATTCCCTATTATATGATTTGAATCTCTGAGATAAGGAAAATTGCCCTATAGAATAATGAAAATATTCTTTATTGTAAAGATAGACTCAAAACTAGAAGTTATCCATTAAAATATGGAAGTACTCTTATTCGAATACTATAAGTACAAAGGAAAGAAACCTATATCAAGGATTTGAAACTCATTACTCAATACCCATTCATTGTAATAAATTCTCTTACAAAATCAATAAAGAATCTTTACATTTTTTGTTCTTGTTCTCTCTCTCCTAAAGAATCTCTAAAAAACCCTAAACAATTTGGCGCTAGAAGGAGTGGAGAGATATCAATAAGAACAAAAGAATACATGAGTGAATCGAGCAATTCTTACGAACCAGAGAAGAGCACGAGTCATGAATCTACGTTAGAAGATGCAGCCACAAATCAATCAAAAGAAGTTGCACCTAAGACGAAAACTGATGATGCAACACTTACAGTAAAACTCCAAGAATACGAAGCAATTGCAGCAATGCTACTAGAGAGCAAAGCTCTGTTGAAGGTGTTGGAAGACGAAAATGTAAATCTCAAGGCCCTGGCGGCAAAGAGAGATGCTCAAACATCGGATTTTGATGACGACATTGAGAGACACATCAAGTTCAAGAAGAGAGTCCCATTGAAGCAACCATTAGACGAAAAACCAACGAAAGTTGCTAGGGGGCACGGGCACATCAAACTCAATGCTCAGGACTTACCCGAACCCCTAGCTCTTACCGGCAAAATGGCCCTAGAAAACCTCACAAAGGAATGCTAACAAGGTCACTTGTTTAGAAGCCCTGCTAATGGGAAGGCTGGAAGCCATGGAGAACATGATCAAGCGTCTTCCAAGGGTAACTCCACCGATCATCAATAACACCCCAATTCCTTTGCGGATACACCTTTTGACGATGCCATAGCCCTTCGAGAAACCCCAAGGAAGTTCGCTTGGCCATCCGTGCCACTATACAATGGGACCTCCGACCGTGACACACATATCTCCCTATATCGCCAACGAATGCTCACTACCTTCATTAGTCATTAACACATAGAAGAGTGCATGTGCAAAGTGTTCAGAGCAAGCCTTACGAGGTCAACATTTCTATGGTACTCTAGCTTAGCTAATGGTACCGTTAACTCTTTTTCGACATTAACAGATTGTTTTGTTGAGAAATTCGCTAGCAGCTGCACCCTAAGGCGCACCTCTGATGACCTTTACCGCATTAAGCAACGCGAAGGCGAAAGACTTAAATAATATGTCCATCAGTTCAATAATGAGAAGGTGTTAGTCCCAAACTGCGTCACCTCCATGACCATCTCCGCCTTCAGGCAGGGATTACTGAATGATGGCGATCTCTACAAAGATCTTACTAAGTACCCTTGTCACAACCATGGAAGACGTCCTCTCCAAATCCTGAGCGAAATCAAGTGGGAAGATGATCACTCTTACCAAGCCGAGTTGGCTCATACGGCGGGTACTAATGCCCCCAGTCATGGGAAGGCCTTTAAAGACGATAGATCCAACCCTCGACTAGGAGCTGATAGCTTGACTAAGGCTAATGCAAAGGAATGGCTGAGACCCTTGGCGAAAGTAGTGCATGAAAAGTACGTGCCCATGACATGGTCGGACATGTCTAATCTTGTAATATTCCCGCCAAAATAGTGGGTCAGATGAGACATCTATCCAGAAAATTTTGGTGGTTGGTGATGATGCGAATTCCACATAATAAAAGTGTCGAATCATGGTGGTGCGACTTCCATAGCGACCATGGTCACTTGACGGAGGACTGCATACTGCTTAGCTTCAAGGTGAATAAGCTGATAAGAAAAGGATACCTTCGAGAATTCCTCTCGGACAAAGCCAACTCACTCATGAACATACTAAAAATGACACCCTAACCAGAGTAAGATCTTATTCGCCAAGGAAAGACCACGATAATAACTTCATCACCGGTGGGTCAGAAGTAAGCGGAGTGACTGTTTCCGATGCCAAGTTAAGCACCCATGCTGCTAAGACCCACCAGAAGACAGATGCCATGGTGGTCAGAAGAGACTACCCAGATGACGTCATAAGTTTTGCCGCTAACGCGGAAGAGGAAGTAGTGTTGCTGCATCATGACGCACTAGTGATCGCTTTGAAAGTTGCTAACTACCTTATGAAGCGCATACTCATCGACAAAGGCAGCTCAACTAACATAATATTCGCCAACACCTTCGGAGGGCTAGGGTTAAGCTAAGAAGAAATCACTAGAAAGTCCACTTCTTTGATCGGATTTAGCGGTAAAGTGAAGCAAACCATCAGTGTAGTGGTTTTGCCATTCTACGCAGGGGGCGTCAGTCAAAGGACAAAGTTTCTCATTATGGACTGTCCGTCGGCATACAATGTCATCATGGGAAGGCCATCGATACATGACATGAGAGCCGTTCCGTCAACTCTGCATTAGTCCTTGAAATTCCCAACGCCTTGGGGAGTGAAAGAGATCAAAGGAGATCAGGAACACGCTCGCTCATGCTACCACACGACCTAAAAAGCCATCGCTCCATAGCCTCGACCGCAAGCCATGGGCATGTAAATGGAAATTTTTGTCGGGTCGCCACGTCGTGGAAGCAATCCTTAGACGCTAACGCTGAACATCGGTCTGGAGGGGCAAGGCCCAAGGCAAAAGAAGAGCTTAGTGCTGGGTCACATGTGGAGCAAGGTAATTCGACCTCTAGTCAATGACGTTCAACTGACCATGGAACCCTTGCTTGGAGGCTTGATTTTTTATGATTTCAGTTTTTATACTCATATTTTGTTGTCCAATATGCAATGGCTATCTAGAATAAAAATTAATTTTAAGAAAAAGAGCGATTTAGCGCCTAACTATTCTTTAAAAAGAAAATGTAGGTATGAATTAATTTCTCTGCAAATAATTTGACCAATCCAACAATGCTATGGACCAAGTTGACCACGAAAATCAAGGTATGTGGTGACCTAGGGAAATATGGTAATTCACAAGAAAGGAAGCCTCAAGCATTACAGATTCTTGCGCCTTTCCTTTGGGGGAAAAGGATACAGCCCTTACACATCAAGGCCATGTGCCCATTAAAAAACCATGGTACTCCGGACAAGCTCCTAACCATAGTCCATGTAATGCGGACGAGCTCCTAGCCATGGTCAAAAATCCATATAATGCGGACAAGATCATAATTATGGTCCATGTAATGCAAACAAGTTCCTAAAACCATGGATGAAAAGCCAAGTGATGATGCAGACAAGCTCCTAATCGTGGTTGATGCAATGCTTCCAAACTATGCGAGTTGGCAAAGCTTATGGAACATGCACCCCTGTCCATTCTAGCACGCGACCCATAGTAATCTTTAAACTGTACGGTAACAATATTGTCCACAAAAATAAGGCTACATGCCCAAGGGACCACGACTCCAAAAAAGCCATGTTCCCATATGATAGAGAGATTCTTAGCAAGTTTTAAATTCATAATGTCCTTGAACACTAACAATCTCACTAGCCACAAGTATATGAATGCTATTGTTGTATTTAGGGGATCGATCAATGGAGATCTAAGGATCTAAGCACTAGGATTGAGAAAAAATTCCCTAAGCTAAGCAAATAAGAAGAGAGTGATGAAACTACTAGCTAAGAGATGAGAAATGCAAAGAACAAAACACAAAGACAAAAATAAGATAAAAATCCATTGGACCATTAGGTATAACTATCATGAGAATGAAATAAAAATTAAACTATTATGCAAAGATTGGATTAAGCACCATTCAAAGACAAGACAAAGCTTAATTAGTTCATTTCCATGATCCTAATCCATTTGATAAATCCTAAATCAACTCAATCTCCCGATAGTGATCTAGCATTCATCAATCATTAAACACAAGCCTATTAGTCTACTAAACACCTTAAACAACTACTCCCATAAGCTAAGAATGTTAAGAAAAATTTAGGTTCTCTTAGGCATTTCATCGAACACCTTCCGGGTGAGAAATCCTTAATATCTAGAATTTGATTGATCATGTCAAATCTAGCCTTAAGCACCCCTAAATCATGTGAATCTATATGAATACAACCCTAAGCATCAATGTTTAGCATCAAAACATTCCTAATCTAGCTTAACCCAAGATCTAACTAAAAAGCTAGTGACTAAACATGGAGAAGAACAAAAGGAAATAGATAAACAAATGGAAATGCATTAATAAAAGATGGAGTTGAAGAATCCTTCACTAGATTGGCATAAGAAATGAAGATCAATCCAATATATCAAAAGAGAGAGTTTGGATATTGATGTGTCAGTATTTTAGTGGTTTTTACTATGGTTTTTACACGAGATCTATGGTTTTTAGTATGTATTCAGATTGTTTTGGCGCAGATTTGTGTTCTTTGTTATTTTTACAGGAATCAAGCTTGAATGTGCGAAAAGAATGCATTTTGGATGAATTTCAAGCATCGAAGGAAGTGTTCATGAAAAGCTGGAAAATACACAGAAATTTGGACAAGGATCGACCGATCCATGTCTGTGGATCGACCGATCCTTGTCACGAATTGCGGACCGATTTTACGAAGAACCAGACCGAATTTATTTCGAACCGAATTGCTATCAAAAGACCTAGACTCATGTTTCCTATTTCATTATGCACTTTTAGATAGTTTTAAAGAGCTTAGAGAGATTTGTAACCTAGGGAGAAAAAACCTCTTTGTTCTTCGATTTGAGAAGTTTCCGAACCCTTTTTACTCTTGTTTATGCTTAATACAATCATGTCTCTCATGAATTTGATCTGTGTTTTTGCAAGTACCATGAGTGAGTAGTCTCTTCGTTGGGTTTAGGGTTCCCACATAGGGATTCATGAATTGTTGATATAGAATCGCATGATTAGGGATTTCATCTAATGGATCTTCATCTTTGATTGATCATAATGCATGAAACTGAACTGTTCACTTATTTTCTGAACTTAGGTAATTTAACGCCTGGAGAGTGTTTGTTTAAATGCCTGAAAGAATCTTAGATGAGCAATTCTTCTTAAGCCAATGGAAGTTGATGTTTAAGTGAATTGTAAACATATCAAACCTGTTAGTAATGCATGATTAGAAATGGAGGGAAACGGAAATTAGTCTCGAGATTTCTAATACATAGGGAGCTGATACTACGGAAGTAGATCAGTTCTAAGTTAGAGTTTGAGTTCAAGACGGTGCATAACTTGTTCCCTAGTATATAATTTGAATCAACAATGAACCGTTTCCCTGAGAATACTCGATGCCCAAAACTTCTTTGATTGACTTACAACCCTTTTTGTGTGTCTGCTTTCTTTGCTTTCTTTATTTCGATATTTGCATCATCTCTAAAGACATCCTTTTAGCCTTAGCCCGCTGTTTGATACTACATTCTTCGGGCTACCTTTGGTCTATGTGGATTCGATCTCGAACCACTACAACGTACATCTGTGCGCTTGCAGTGTTATCTCAAGCGAAAACTTGAATAAGATTGCAGGATTTCACCAATTGGGAATAAGATTATGTCTCTACGGAATAAGAATCCAGGATTTCACCAATTGGGTGCTGAGAGCTTTCATGCAGCTTGGGAAAGATTCAGAGAATACCTCAATGATTGTCCTCATCATGGATTCTAAGACTNTACCTCAATGATTGTCCTCATCATGGATTCTCATATTGGAATCTCCTCAACATTTTTTACAATGGGGTTGAGGAGAAGTATCAGAATGCTATGGACACTGCTAGAAATGGTGATTTTAGTACCAAGACTGTGGGGAAAACTTATCAATTAGTGAATAACATAGCGAATAGTCAAGCCAATCGCATATTAGACTATGATCGAGGTAGAGGAGTTGTGACATCAGAAGCAAAGAGAATTGATGATCTGCAGAAAAAACTTGATGAGCTAATGAGGAGAGATCAACAGGGAGTGAACTTTGTTGGTGAGCAGAACGAATCACCTCTGCTTCGAGAGAAAAAAATGGGGCAGATGTACCAGGAATACATGTCTGAGGAGCTGAATGGTGGACAAGCAGATGTGAATTACATTGGAGGTCAAGGAAACTTTGGTAACAGAGGTTTCAACCAAGAAAACCACTTCAAAAATAAGCCATACAATCAGAATCAGAGTGGCTTCAACTCTGGTTTTCTGAACAAGAATCAGAACAATGGCTATCAGCAGAAGCAGTTTGGTTCAGGAGGATTCAAGAATAACTATCAGTCTGGGTATCAGAATCAGAACCAAGGACAGTCTTCTGTGTCTTCTGAAGATAGTGATCTGAAACAAATGCTTCACCAAGTGCTGGAGAATCAGACTAAGTCTGCTGCGGAGATCAATCAGAAAGTCGATAGCATGTACAGTGACCTCAATGGGAAGTTTGAGGCTATGAGTGTTCGAATGAAGATGCTGGAAACACATGTTGCTTAGATTTCTGCGAGAAACAAAACTCTCCCAGGTGTTATTCTAGCCAAATCAGAGAAGAACCCGAAGGAGTACTGCAATGATATCACAGTTCGAAGCGAGAAAACGATTGAAAAATCTTCTAGGACAGAGATTGGTAGATCCCTGCCCCTGGATCGATCGATCCATGTCTCAGAAGCCCATATAAAGTTGCGAGATTTGGCGATTGATCGATCATCTGAAGCGATCGATCGATCAGAAAATAAAGACAAGGATCAATCGAGCCCTGCCCCTGGATCGATCGATCCTTGTCCTGACGGAGGTGCATCAGATTTTCTCGATGAAATGAACGCACAAGGGGTTGAGGATGAGTATGTACAACCCCCTCCTTACATACCCAAGCCTCTGTATCCTTCCAGGCCCTTTCAAAAGATTAAGGAACGCGAGTATGAGAAGCTAAAGAATCTAGTTGGTGAATTACATGAGCAATTGCCTTTCGCTGAGGCAGTCAAGATGGTACCATCTCTTAAGAGGTACATGAAGGAGATTCTCTCAGATCGCATGACCTTAGAACAAGGTGTATCAGTTCTTACTGCGGAGTGTAGCGCAATTCTTCAGAATATGACATCGGAGAAACGCGAAGATCTTGGTCCTTTTGTTTTGCCTTGCAGGATTGGATCTTTTACCTTCGAGAGATGTCTGTGTGACTTGGGCTCTAGAGTTAGCTTGATGTCGTTGTCTGTCTTGCAGAGGCTGAACATGGTGAACTATAAGCCCACAAAGATGTCTTTGATACTTTCAGATAGATCAGTTCGTAGGCCAATAGGTATTCTCGATTACATTCCTGTTAGTGCTGGGAAAGGCTATGTATACACTGATTTCGTAGTCTTAGAACTTGATGAAGAACCCAAGGATCCTATC